>JAJJMC010014255.1:320655-337777 GCA_023531435.1 Papaver californicum | reverse complement strand
CTTCAAATGTACCTACAAAAGCATAAAAACACGTAATATTTGCAAAACCGAATACTAACTTAATAGAAACCAAGGTGCAAATTAGACACTAAAATGTGTCTATCATACTGTCAGGTGGATTTGCCGGTACTACCCACATTCCACATACTTGTCTCAGACACCGCTCTCCCAAGTACATGGCGGAATTTCCAAATGGATCATAAATTTTTTACGACCTTCGAAAATTAGTTTTGCATGTATCACCTCTTCCCTACCTATCCATCGACTTCCCGACCACGACCTCCCATGTTGTCGATGAGATAACGAAGTTGTCAATTTGTAGACGAACCATTGAAAGTGAATGCGTACCTGTATCTCTTTGTTTACCTTTTCCTCTCATTCTTTGTCTGTTATCATATAGACGACCAGCCGTCCATTGATCTAACTCTTCTTCCGTCATGTCAAGTATCTTTGGATATAGAGTTCTGAAATACGCCCAAAACCAAGGTTGCACAACCAAAAATATTTAAAAAAATGATTGACTACTAACTAACGTTATACAACACTACATAAAAATAATAATTAAGAGTGTGTATGAATATATTTACCTTTAATAGATACCAAAAGAACTCGAGACCACCATTCTCCTGCATTACTCCTTTACTCAGACTATATAACATATGACCATAAATTGCTGAACCCCAATCGTAATTGGAAACTATATTCAAATCACCAAATACCCTTAGCCAGGAAATATGGATCATATCGTTCTGGTTCAAGAACAATACATTACTAATAAACCACATCATGAACCACCTTGCCATTTGTTCTTGACACTCAATGTTGTTCTCTTGCAATTTTCTAATAAACAATCTTATCACACTATTCTGAATCCCAATACGTTGGATAAGTTTTTTTCTCAAAGCAACAATTTTTTCTTCTTCTACTACTTGTTCTCCAACTTCTCATACGAAAGGAAGCAAACAATCTATCCACTGAGGAAGAACCTCACGCACTTCTTTCTTGCTAAAATTTTACAATGTTATGTGGGTTCCTCGGTCAATAGGTATGTCTGATAGTTGTGTGAAGTTCCACGACATAAAGCCTATCTCAAAACTAGGTAAGTGAAAATTATTGGTGGTATGCCACCACCTTTCGCTAATACCGGAAGTAAAAGCATGGTCGTTACTTTTTGGATAACCTATCAAAAAGGTTGATCCAAACCCGGAATTATCTACAATTTCTTTAGCACGGGGATTCTCAGCAATATTGCCATATAGTTCTTTATGATCGGCATTATCCGACGACGAAACCGCATATCTATTTTTCATGATGCTATTAAAATCCTCATTCATTCTCAACCCTACAACACATATGTACATATATCATTACACTTTAACATATTTGCATCACAAGAATCATTGAATTTTAACACATTGTCATCACGTATATAAACATCACATTATAACACACCTTAATCAAAAATTAATCATCTAATAAGAAGTTAAACATGGATTTCTAAATATATACATGTTCATATAACATAATTACTATCCATGGATTCTAAACAGTCAATCAAACATCAACAATTTCATGATTTTTTTTAAAAGGATTTAGAACCATAATGGTAGAGCAACTTAACTTTGATGACTTTGTGGACGAAAATCGAAATTGAAACATGCAATAGAATCACAAATGAGTGTGGAGCAAACCCTTTAAATTTCACGCAACAATTCGACCTATAACACCTTCAAGATCAAAAGGGGGTAAAAAAGGGTTTGAGAGAGGAGGAGAAAAAAAAGTTTTGAAAGTGTAGAATGAGGAGAAACTCGGACGTTTCTCTGTATAGAAAAGTTGTAGAGACGGATACCGGATATTCGTCTGGTTAAGTCAACTAGTTGACTGAGACGGATACCTGGTATCTGTGTCGTACTATGCTGACGGATACCAGGTATCCGTCTCAATAAGCCAAGCCATAGCTTTCCCCCATAGTGGAACTTTTTGGACCCCTCTATGGCTTGACTATAATTAAGCTATAACCAAGCCACAACCCAAACCATAGTGCTTGGCCTGAAGATTTAATTGGTATTCTAAAGAATATATGGAAAAGAATATTATCTCCCCTTCTTTAATGAAAACAAGGATATTGAAAAAGTGCTAACCAATTTAACGGAATTTGGTTCACCAAACGGAATATGGACTAAAACGATTAACGAAAAAGAATGTCGGAACAATAAAAAATATTTATAAGGACTTAAATACAATTATATTTATTTATGAAAACACCATTTTTATAAAAATGGACATAATTTTTTGAAAACTTCATATCTTTCTAACTATACGTCAAATTCTTAGAAATTTTATACATTTAGAAGACTCTTTGAATTATCTACGCAACAAATATATATAATAATATTAAAATTTTAATTTTTAATATATTTATGTTTCTCTAAAAAATCCTGGCGAATTTGAAGGCGACCAAAAACAAATTAAGGGCGACTTTTTTAACCCAATCCCATGGATGTGGCTAAGAGATAACCTAGTGGTATGTAAAAATACCAAAATACCCTTTCACTAATCAAATAATTACCAAAAACCTTTCACTAATAATTACCAAAATCCCATGTTTGAGAAATGGTCTATTGCTCTTCGTGATTGTATTAAGCTACCGATTATGTTAGTGGTCTTCATTGCTTATGAACATCATGCACAATCGGTAAGTTATGTTTAGGTTATAATTTGGTCATAAACTACCGATTATATTCCTGTACCCAAATTTAGTCAGAATCGGTAGTTAATTTTTTTATGTAACTACCGATTGTACGTTTGTCCATAGACTTTTCTGTTCCATTTTTAATGCACAATCGGTAGATTATGTAGAGCCCGAGCTACCGATTATGCACAATCGGTAGTTAAGTTGATTTTTAGACTACCGATTATGCATAATCGGTAGTTACGTTGTTTTTTTAACTACCGATTATGAACAATTGGGTGAGTTTAATTTACTTTGTCTACCGACCCTATTCGTGGGGCACCGCATGTCTTGCGTTCTTGATGGAAGAGATGAGAAAGGCATCCAGGGAACAGACTAGCCAAATAGCCGGGAACGTGAGCTTTCTATAAGTATTTTGGTAACTCCATTGATGGTTTGATTATTATTTATTTTTTCCTCTTTTAAGAATCAATATTCTCATACTTGGTTTGATATGTACACTAGACGTGGATCAAGGATCAAGGAGAATGGCACACCCCGAGGCACAAAATACATCTTTGAGGGCAACCGTTCAAGGATCAAGGAGCATGAGTTGATTTCTTTGAGGAGGAAATTAGACTCCATGGTGTCCAAAGATGCATGCTTTGATCCTTACAGGGAAGACCGAGCTAATGGCATATAACGCGAATGTCTGAGTTTGCGTTCTACTATGGACCCTTGTGGCATCCAACTGAATATGTAATGTACAATGCCACAAGGGTGATACGTCAACTAGGTTTTGTCCAAGAAGAACCTTGGAGTCGTTTCAGGGGAAGGTTCGAGATGGACGTGGAGAATTGTGTTTGTGGTAAGGACTCGATCACAATTGTTTAATCTGGTAACCCATCGGTTGAACATTGGGACAAAAGGATGCAATCTATGATCAACGAGGGGAGACCTGTCACCCGAGCTGATGAAGAAGATCCTGGCTATATGGTATTGTATCGGGAGCATTCTCATCTTCACGTGATCCGTGAAGATAAAGGAAAGAACACCAGGGTGCCCGAATATAGGTGCATCATCAAAGACAAACCCTCGGGCTATGAAAGACTGGTACGTAATGTTATTTCCTTTTGATTTTAGTATTACAGGTCAATATTTTAGATAATAATCGTTTGATTGTTATTGCCTAAAAACAGAAAAAAAAAGGTTTGCATTTTTGTCGAAGAAGATAGCTGGGTGCATCAATGCAGGAGTGCCTCCAACGAGTGAGCATAAAGACCTCATTGACAACATAGATAATGAAGACTATGCTATCAAGTTTGGAGAGAAATCTGTGAATAAGCCGAAGAGGGTAACATCAAAACACAGTAAAAGATCTCGCGGTTCAACGAGCTGCTTATGAAGCAAATGTCCCTGAGGGTGAAGCCAATGCCGCTGATGCTGAAAGAATGTTAGCCCCTGGTGCTCATGCTCCTCGTACCAAAACCAAAAGAGTTAGAAATTAGATTGTGGTTGTTAACTTGATGGATATTACTATAGTGTTTAACATTACTGGTTTTAATGTCCAACATCTGAAAGGATTTAATTTTCTTATTGTGAGTTATCAAATAAATTGCAATCGATTTATTTTTAACAAATTATTTTCTTCAAATTTTACATTGTAATTGGTAGTTAAGTGGTTTGAAACAACTACGGATTGTGTATATTTATCAACAATCGGTAGATAACAAACTACCAATTGTGTTAGCTTAATACAATCGGTAGATAAATATCTACCGATTGTATTTACCCCAGGAACTGCCTGTTCCTGATAATCGGTAGTTTAACAATTTCTTAAACTACCGATTATGCTTGTACAAAATGTTGAATTTTTTTAAAAAAATTCGGTTTCCAATTTGTGGCTACTTATAATAATCGGTAGTTTAAGAATTTCTTAAACTACCGATTATGCTTGTACAGAATGTTAAAATTTAAAAAAAAAAATCGAATTCCAATTTGGGGCTACTTATGATAATCGGTAGTTTAAGAAATTCTTAAACTACCGATTATGCTTGTACAAAATGTTGAATTTTTTTTAAAAAAATCGATTTCCAATTTGGAGCTACTTATGATAATCGGTAGTTTAAGAATTTCTTAAACTACCGATTATGCTTGTACAAATGTTGGAATTTTTTAAAAAAATTCGATTTCCAATTTGGGGCTACTTATGATAATTGGTAGTTTAAGAATTTCTTAACTACCGATTATGCTTGTACAAAATGTTGAAATTTTTTAAAAAAATTCGATTTCCAATTTGGGGCTACTTATGATAATCAGTAGTTTAACAATTTCTTAAACTACCGATTATGCTTGTACAAAATGTTGAATTTTTTTAAAAAAATTCGATTTCCAATTTGGGGCTACTTATGATAATCGGTAGTTTAAGAATTTCTTAAACTACCGATTATGCTTGTACAGAATGTTGAAATTTTTTAAAAAAATTCGAATTCCAATTTGGGGCTACTTATGATAATTGGTAGTTTAAGAATTTCTTAAACTACCGATTGTGCTTGTACAAAATGTTGAATTTTTTTTTAAAAATTCTGATATCCAATTTGGGGCTATTTATTAGAATCGGTAGGTAATGGTTATCCCAAAACATCCGATTGTTAATATTAGTTCGAACTTAGTGTACATATTTTCTGTACACTCTTGTTACACCAGCCCTCAACAGTTTTGTTTTTTTGAAAAAAAGAGCCGTTAAGACTCTAATTTATATAAGGAGGGTGACCTATTCTCATTTATAAACCTCCAATACATTTTAACTCTCCAACATCGAAGAAATAACCGTACAGATTAATGGCTCAACCGTTCACGGTAGAGGAAGGTTTATCGTTATGTAGGCGCTATGTGCAATTCTATCCGAAGCGAGGAGAAGAACGTATGCAAAATGGTGTAATGAGTATGAGTTATTTGGATAGTGTAATCGAACATTTTTGTGTTGACACCGGGAACCCCAATAACCGTAATAAAGCTGATCTTTTTTGTCGATTTCATTCTATAGGCAGAGAAGTTGATCCATTTGTGAATTTAACTTATCTTGTCAATCGATATCGTTTGAGAAGTGAAACAAATGATGAAGTTATAACGAGATCTCTCTAGGAATGATGACGACGGAAACGATCAAATTACCGTTACGAAGCTCATTTCAATATCATTTTAAGGTGATGGAAAAATTCAACCCGTTTAAGGTTCGTCCACGCCGTTAAAGCAGAAAGGAATTTTCCAAGACAGTGTAAAATAATAATTAATATAATAATAGTGTAAAACGGCAGGTTTAATGAACAATATGTAGTAAGTTTATTTGAACAAGTTTTTCTTCGGATGTTGAAATAGTATTACGAAGTTAGATGTTAAGTAAAATCGGCATAATCGGTACACAATAATGTTCCTAAACTACCGATTACGTACAATCGGTAGTTATTAAATTCATGTGCTAACGATTATCCACAATCGATATTTTTTTATATTCACTAACTACCGATTGTTAATATTAGTTCGAACTTAGTGTACATATTTTCTGTACACTCTTGTTACACCAGGCCTCAACGCCTTTTTTTTTTTTTGAAAAAAAGAGCCGTTAAGACTCTAATCTATATAAGGAGGGTGACCTCTTCTCATTTATGCACCTCCAATACATTTTAACTCTCCAACTTCGAAGAAATAACCGTATAGATTAATGGCTCAACCTATTCTCAACTAAAACAACCTCCTTTTACATTTCTTTTCCTCTACTGATTCTTCTACTCCCTTTACTCTCATTCTCCATTGAAAATGTCTCCAAAATATTTACTTAAACAATCAAAGAAGGGAAAGGAAAAGATGGTGATAGAGGAGTTCAAAACCATTGAAATCAATTCGTCAACCGATTCTGAGGCAGATATCTATGTTTTTGATCCTCGACTCTTTATCAGGGAGAAAGACTTCTCAGGTATAAACCCATACTACAATGAAGCTGGAGAGTACGTAGGTCCACTTCAGGCTGATCCTAAGGGGAACGAGAAGAAGAAGAAGAAGAAGGTTGAAACTAGGACCAAGTCGAGAGTAACAAGGAGTGGAAGAATTGCATGAGAATTTCTATGATGTGTTTTGTTTCGTTTTGTTTGGATGTTTTTAGTTTTTTTGAACAAGTTTAATGAACATTATGTAGTAAGTTTATTTGAACAAGTTTTTCTTCGGATGTTGAAATAGTATTACGAAGTTAGTTGTCAAGTAAAATCGGCATATTCGGTAAATAACTATGTTTTTAAACTACCAATTACATACGTTATTAAATTCCCGTGCTACCGATTGTGGATCGGTAGTTATTTATGTTCACTAACTACCGATTATAGCAAGAAAAGTCCTGGACAAAAAAACAAGTATTATCGGTAGGTTAAGTTGATCATTAAACTACCGATTACAAAGTTTAAAAATTTAAAGTTTAGTTCAATTCTTGCTACAATCAGTAGATATAAATTTTCAGAAACTACCGATTGTGAAAGATGAAGAGTTAGAAATTTTGGAAGGTTTTGAGAAGTTCAATTTGGGGCGACACCTATAATCGGTAGTTTAAGTACTCCATTAAACTACCGATTGTACAATCGGTAGGAACAAAAATCACGAGCCTACAGATTGTACAAAACTATAACTCGAAAAATCAATCTAAAACACTCTCGAATTCTCTTCCAAATCTAACTCAAATAATTTTCTAACACTAACTATAACCAAATTAATTAACTAATTAATCAAAATAACACTAACTAAGCAACGGTAGATCAGCCATTATAGAAAATATATGGATAAGGGATGTATTGAGATTACTTCAAAATGACCTTATTTTGTTTCATTAGTCGCCCCTAATTAGTTTTTGGTCGTCCTCAAATTCGTCAGGTAAAAAATTAGATGTAGTTTGAAGGCAAGTAAAAGAAACTACAAATATGTTATTTATAATGGTGTTCAAATTTCAAACTTTTTGTATAATAAATATAAATATAAGAAAAAAATTAAAAGATCAATTGAATTTTGGGTGATAAAATATAACAACGCATAAAAATAATATTGGGCATTATTGACGTACAACGCACGTGCTTACTACTTGTTCTATTTAATCGGAAATTCGATCAGTTGATAGAAAGAGGAAGCAGCAGTAATTATGGAGCTGGAGCTAGAGAAGTTGATGATCTGAAAGCTGCACTACCAATTAAGCCAGCAACAATACGGACCTCCTCTGATCCTCCGAATGTGAGTTCCGTGAAAACCAATGAGAAGTTAGTTCGTCATTCAGAAAGGGCTGCCCTTTCGTGATGATGGCAGTGTTCCATTTTTTAGCAAATCTGGGGGTGGGTTTGGGCAGACAAGTTTATCAGAAGGATTAGAATTGATGAAGTTGCGCATGAGTCGTTCCATAACGATTGAAGACAAAAATTCATCGACCAAGACTCTATACGTGGATAATCAGATAGTTGCAACGAGATATGTCTGTGATGTACCAGTGGATTCCGATTTCCATTTTAGAAATGTAACTAGGTGTAATCGCCTACACATGCTATTGGTTGAGAGGGTTAGGCACCAAAATGTGGTTCCGCTGAGGGCATATTACTATTCTTCTCGTCCTAAACCTGTTGAACAACCGCGCAGGCTGGCCTTACAGATTCTTTTGGTCTATGATTACTGTTCCCACTCTATGGGTAGTGTTTCTGAAATGTTGCATGGTACTCTCTCTCTCTCGTTAGTTACACCTGTATGATGATATGAAGTTTGAATAGGGTCCTTATTGACCAAACCTGCATGCATATAAGGTTTAGCGCCAATAAATACCTTTACTTTATTGATATTTTTCTTCCAAATCAAAAAGGATTATTAAGAACCATTCAATACTTTAGCTCCTGTAACATTCACTTTTAATCGTTCTTCAACTTCCATACATATAATATGT
The DNA here is from genome assembly GCA_023531435.1 of Papaver californicum. Classification (NCBI taxonomy): domain Eukaryota; kingdom Viridiplantae; phylum Streptophyta; class Magnoliopsida; order Ranunculales; family Papaveraceae; genus Papaver; species Papaver californicum. The sequence continues at coordinate 329,147 of JAJJMC010014255.1, read as the reverse complement.
ATGAAAAACAAAGGTAACACTACACTACAGAAATTAAACGTGATTTGGTAAATGTTTGCAGGAAAAAAAAAGGTTCCTTTGGACTGGAATGCTCGGCTAAGGGTCGCAATTGGAGTAGCAAAAGGCATTGCGTTTATACACAAGCAGGACAATGGGAGTTTTTTCCACGGAGATATAAAATCCTCATGCGTTTTCCTTAATGCCGAAAACTACGGTTGCATTTCAGATCTTGGCAAATGTATTGCTGGAAACCCAAACCCTTACGTGAATAGCAGCCCCGAATTTTTACGGGAATCAGATGTGTACAACTATGGGGTTCTTCTCCTCGAACTGATAACAGGGAGCACCCCGCGTTATTCCACATCGAGAAGATCGGATTTGGTTAGCGAGTTTGAGGACTTTATTGGTAGCAGTAAGCAATTAGATAGTAAAGTTGGGTTCTTTGTTCATTGTATGACACGGGATACAGAAGCAGGTGGTTTTCAAGTACTGGATCGAGGGTTATTAGAGCAATATGGAGAATTTAAAGAACAGCTGATACAGATGCTACAGACAGCATTGGATTGTGTTTCAGAAAGGGCGCCAGAAATTAAATAGACCATGTCGTGAAAAGTGTGGAGGGTATTATGCTATCTAAACCAACGACAATGACCTTGGCTGGTCGTCAAAAAGACATAATTACTAGTTACTGCTGCTGCTGATAGTCATAGAGAAAGTACTGCATGTGCTGCTATTGGTAAATCTCTTGCTGCATTGAAGGTGGTGCCATCGTTTAGAGATGATTTTAGTGTTGCATTTTTTAGTAAATCTATGGGTGGATATGGGAAGACAAGTTTACCAGAAGGATTAGTGTTGGAACAATTGCTGATTCACACCTACACAACAAAAAATTAAATACCCAAAAAGGGTATGGCTGAGTCACGACCAGGTCGCTTTCTTTAAGACGTTTGTGGCTCTGCCTCTTCTTTTGTGCTAGCAGCTCGATCTTCTTCACAACGCCCCCAGGATAAAACAGCTGAGAAAATCTCTTTTTCAATCTCTCACGCACACAGTGGAGATTGAACACTTTCACTCTTTCTTTTTCTTATTTTTACTTGCTCAGAAACCTTAGACCTTTTTTTCTCTTTCTCTACTCTCAGAAAAAAAAAACTCTTCTACTTTTTGTCTTTCAAGTTTGAAGGACTTCACTTCAGAAGATGGAAACAAAAATTATTCTTTTATCTCAAACTGATGAAGCTGCACATGATGGTGACCTCCAACAAACCAAATGATCAAAAAGACGTACCCACTGCAAGTGTAACTTCGCAACCAACTGAAGAACCTCCAATGACCCAAACTGCTGAAGAAAAACAAAGGGCCTATGATAAATGGGTCGATGATGATTTTGATTGCAAAAACTATATTCTTAATGCTTTATCTGATGATTTGTATGAATATTACTCCACATTTGATACTGCTAAAGATGTGTGGGATGCCTTACAAAAAAATATGATACTGAGGAAGCAGGATCGAAGAAGTATGCTGTAAGCCGCTACATGAAGTATCAAATGGTGGACGAAAAATCAGTTGTGGCTCAGGCTCATGAACTTCAGAAAATAGCTCATGAAATTCTAACTGAAGGTATGAAAATCGATGAACAATTTCAAGTAGCTGTAATGATTGATAAATTACCTCCCACTTGGAAAGATTATCGTAATTCTTTGCGTCATAAAACTAAAGAATTTTCTCTGGAGAGTTTGATTGTCAAGATCAGGGTTGAAGAAGAGGCACGGAAACAAGATAAAAAGGAAGAGATTCTTATGGTTTCGAACAATAAAAATCATAATCAAGCGAGTTTGAAACCTAAGAAAAGGATTCAGAAATCAGACCAGAACCAAAAGAAAGGAAAACCTAATCATTACAAGAACCAACCCCCATCAAGAAATGAACATAATTATAATTCTGAGTTTAATTGTTATGCCTGTGGTAAACCAGGCCATATGGCTCGGAACTGCAGAAATAACAAAGGCAAAAATAGCGCACAAGCTAATGTTGTTGAAAGCGTTATAATTGCCATGGTTTCAGACCCGGAGTTTTATATGGTTGGTGGATCCGATGGGTGGTGGATAGACAGTGGTGCTTCGCGCCATTGTTGTTTTGATAGGTCCCTATTTAAGACCTATACAGAAATAAAGGATAAGAAAGTGTTGTTGGGAGACTTTCACACTACTGTGGTGAAAGGTTCTGGTACGGTAGAACTGAAGTTTACTTCTGGTCGGACACTTATGCTGAAAGATGTTCTTCATACTCCAGAAATGAGAAAGAATCTTGTTTCCGGCTATCTTCTTAACAAAGCTGGATTGTATCAAACTATTGGATCTGATCTTTACACAATACAAAAAATAGAATGTTTATAGGAAAACGTTATGCTACTAATGGAATGTTTAAGCTTAATATTGAAATGAATAAAATTGCATCTTCTTCTTATATGGTATGTACTTTTAATGTTTGGCATGCTAGGTTTTGTCATGTGAACAGTAGATCAGTAAATACCATGAGAAAGTTAGGTCTTATTCCTAAACTGTCCATGCATAACTTTGAAAAATGTGAATTCTGTAGTCAAGCAAAAATTACCAAGAGTTCCCATAAATCTGTCATTAAAGAATCTGAACCTTTAGAATTAGTGAATTCTGATTTGTGTAAATTTGAAGGTGTATTAACTAGAAATGGAAAAAGATATCTCATGAAGTTTATTGATGATTTTTCTAATTATACTTATGTTTACTTGCTAAGTCATAAGACTGGAGCTATTGAAAAATTTAAAGTTTTTATTGCTGAAGTGGAAAATCAATTTGGTAGGAAAATTAAGAGATTTCGTAGCGATAGAGGCACTGAATATGATTCTAAACCTTTTACTGAAATTTATGAATCTTCTGGAATTATACATGAAAAAACTGTTCCTTATAACCCTGAAATGAATGGAAAAGCTGAAAGAAAAAATCGTACTTTTACTACTCTTGTGACTGCATGTTTACTTAGTTCTGGTGCTGCCTCTCACTGGTGAGGAGAAATTTTGTTGACTGTTTGTTATGTTTTAAATCGTGTTACAAATTCAAAAACAAAAATTTCTCCATATGAACTTTGGAAAAGCAGAAAACCAAATGTTTCTTATTTCAGAGTATGGGGTTGTTTAGCTTATGTTCGTATTCCTGATCCTAAAAGATCAAAGTTATCTAGTAAAGCTTATGAATGTGTTTTTGTTGGGTATGCTCAAAACAGTAAAGCTTATAGATTTTTTGATCTTAACAATAAGGTTATTATTGAGTCTATTGATGCAGATTTCTTTGAAGATATATTTCCCTTTAAATCTAGAAATAGTGGGGGTTCTATACCTAGTGTTGCACCTAGTACAAGTTCTGAACTTATAATAGAAGAACCTAGAATTGAAGAAACTAGGGACACTGAAGTTGAACTCAGGCGTAACAAAAGAGCTAGGACTGAGAAGGACTATGGTCCTGACTTTTATGCATATACTATAAAGGAAGACCCTTCTAGTCTTCAAGAGACACTTAATTCTCCAGATTCTAGTTTTTGGCAGGAAGCAATAGACAATGAAATGGACTCTCATAATTTTAATGGAACTTGGCACTTAGCAGATTTACCTCCTGGTTGCAAACCAATAGGTTGTAAATGGGTACTTAAAAGGAAGTTGAATCCTGATGGCTCGGTAGACAAATACAAAGCTAGGTTGGTAGCTAAAGGATTTAGACAAAGAGAAAATGTAGACTTCTTTGATACTTATTCTCCTGTTACTAGATTGACTTCTATTCGTGTTTTGATTGCTGTTGCTGCTGTGCATAATATTGTTTTTCATCAAATGGATGTTAAAACAGCTTTCTTGAATGGTGAGTTAGAAGAGGAGATTTATATGGACCAACCTGAAGGTTTTGTTATTCCTGGTCAAGAACAAAAAATATGTAAGTTAGTTAAGTCACTTTATGGTTTGAAACAAGCTCCTAAGCAGTGGCATGAGGAATTTGATAATTTGATGATTTCACATGGTTTCAGAATTAATGAAAGTGATAAATGCATGTACTATAAGTTTGAAAACAATGCATGTATTATGATTTGTTTGTATGTGGATGATTTGCTAATCTTTGGTTCTAACTTGTCTGTGGTTGAAGAAACTAAGAATATGCTTAACTCTAATTTTGAAATGAAAGATTTAGGTGAAGCTAATGTAATTCTGGGAATTAATATTACTAGAAATGATGATGGTATTTCTTTAGATCAATCTCATTATATTGAAAAGATTTTAAAGAAGTATAATTATTTTGATTATAAACTGTTTAAGAATACTGGTGATAGCATTAGACAATCTGAATATGCTAGTATAATTGGTAGTCTTCGTTATGCAACTGATTGTACCAGACCAGATATTGCGAATGCAGTGGGGGTTTTATGCAGGTTTACCAGTTGTCCTGGTTTGGAGCACTTGAATGCAGTTGAGAGGGTTATGCGGTATCTTAAAAAGACCGTTAACCTAGGATTACACCATAAGAGGTTTCCCGCAGTCCTTGAAGGATATAGCGATGCTGATTGGAATGCCCTTTCAGATGACTCCAAAGCCATCAGTGGATATTTGATTAATATCGCTGGAGGCGCTGTCTCTTGGAAGTCAAAGAAACAGATAATTCTAGCTCAATCTACAATGGAGTCTGAATTGATAGCATTAGCAGCAGCTAGTGAAGAAGCAGGATGGTTGAGAAACTTGCTTTCTGACATTCCTGTATGGGACAGACCGATACCAGCTATCATAATCCACTGCGATAGTACTGCGGCTATTGCAAAAGTACAGAACTGTTACTATAACGGTAAGAATCGACAATTGCGTCGAAAGCACATCACAGTTAGAGAGTTTCTCACAACTGGTGCTGTACGTGTGGATCATGTTAGGACTGAATATAACTTAGCTGATCCTTTGACGAAAGGATTAGCTAGAGAAAAGGTATTAACTACCTCTAAAGGCATGGGACTTTTGCCCATTAGAAATTGAGTCATTTTGTGATGGATACCCACCTAGAATTAGGTTCAAAGGGAATAATGATTCACTAATGTTATGGATATAGAATCATGCATCTTTCCTATGGCATGATATCATGAAGCGAGTTAAGGTTGAGTTCTTTAACTCTTAATGTTGTCTATAGATCTATTTAGATTAGGGTACCAAGCTACAGGAGTACCTTTGATAGATTCACCTATGTGAATGTGAAAGTGTGGACGCTTTCTATGAGAACATGGGCAGTTCTCTAGGTCATTCATTAAAACTAGGATAAGCACAAGGCCGTAATGTGCTGGCTTTAAGATTACTCTTAGTACAGTTGTGTGTGTTTTGAGTAATTTTTTCTCTCCATAGAGTTCAAAGACATATGTTCACTCTATGTCAGAGTTCAGAGAACTTAATACTAAGTAAAGGTTCAAAATTGAAAGATACCTTTTTTTATGCACATAACTGTACGAAACTTGCTCAATGATTTTTTTTTAAAATATAAGTGGGGGATTGTTGGGATATATGTTTAAAAGATTTTTCTTTCATATTTATTTCAACATACAATCTCTAGTCTAGTGGTAAAGGATTTTGGGCTTTCCAAGTCAGGTCACAAGTTCAAACCCCCTCCCCTACATTTGGGTGTATATGTGCACGTACCCGTGTATAACATTAGTCCGAGAGCGGGGCCTTGGGAGGTCTCTTGAATTTCAAATTTAGTTTTTAAAATTTGAAAAAGATTTTTTTGAAAAACGTTTTACTTCCTTAATTAAGTTTTTTTATCCGCATTAATTGTGTTTACGTTTTGATCGTTTTTTATTGCAGAAATTAGGTTAGAATTAATATCAAAGAAATTCGCAATTAAGTTTCAATTGAAAATTTTGGAAATAAAAATTGTTTTTGAGAAACAAAAGAAAAGAAGTAGAAGAGTTTTTTTTTTTGAGAGTAGAGAAAGAAAAAAAAAAGGTCTAAGGTTTCTGAGCAAGTAAAAATAAGAAAAAGAAAGAGTGAAAGTGTTCAATCTCCACTGTGTGCGTGAAAGATTGAAAAAGAGATTTTCTCAGCTGTTTTATCCTGGGGGCGTTGTGAAGAAGATCGAACTGCTAGCACAAAAGAAGAGGCAGAGCCACAAACGTCTTAAAGAAAGCGACCTGGTCGTGACTCAGCCGTAACCCTTTTTGTGTGTTTAATTTTTTGTTGTGCAGGTGTGAAATCTACAATTGTTCCAACAATTAGATTCGAACGTTTTGCGCCAGGGTCATCCCAAAAAGATTGAATCGAGGGCATAGCTGTACGAGGACACTCAGGTGGTTCTAATGAGATTTCTCTGTGAGGTGCCAGTGGATTTCGATGTCCATTCTACACATGTAAATAGGTGTTGTCGCGAACACATGCTATTGATTGAGAGGGTTAGACACGAAAATGTGGCTCCACCTAGAGCATATTACATTTCTTGTTGTCCTACATCTTATGATAAACCAAGACAAGTAGCTTACAAATTACTTTGGTGCATGATTACTGCACAAAGGGCAGCGTTTCTGATATGTTGCATGGTACTCTCTCTCTCTCCTTTAATATTTCAACATTTGATCATTTTTCTTCGACTGTCCAACAAAACCATCATATCCATCTGAATTGAAGTTTGCCCATGTTACAGTACCCTACAGAGATTAACATGGTAAACATTTGCAGGAGAAACAAAGGTTCCTTTTGAGTGGAATACTCGGCTAAGGGTCGCAATTGGCGTAGCAAAAGGCATTGCGTTTATACACAAGCATGACAATGGAAGTTTTTTCCACGGAGATATAAAATCCTCAAACATTTTCCTGAATGCCAATAACTATGGTTGCATTTCAGCTCTCGGCAGATCAATTGCTGGATATCCAAACCCCTACAACACTATCCGTGACATTTTACGAGAATCAGATGTATACAGCTATGGGGTTCTTCTCTTCGAACTCATAACAGGGAACACCCCGCGCTACTACGGCATATTTAGAAAGTCGGCTTTGGTTAGTGAGTTTTGGAACTATATCGGTACCAGTGAGCAATTACATATTAAAGTTGGTCAATTTATTCGTGGTAAGCAACAGAATCCACAAGCAGTTGGTTTTCAACTATTAGATTGTGAATTATTAGAGCAACAGCATTATGAAGAATTTCCAGAACAACTGATGCAGATGTTAGTGATAGCATTGAGTTGTGTTTCACTAAGGGTGCGGAATATATTTGATGTGGTGGAAATGGTGAAACAGGTGGAAGGTATTGGAAAGGACCTTCATGGCTATAAGGAATCTTAAGCTAAATTTCCACTCCCCTTAAAATCTCTACGTTCACTATCTAACTGAAATAGTTGTAGTTTTGTACTTATGTAGCTAAATGTAATCTAGAATAAATTTCTATCAACAGGGGCTCAGTTAAGAGAGTCCGGGACATTGAAAGTCCTCATTTTACATGAGGGCAGAGATTATCCTGAAATTAATCTGCTGCATTGACGTTCAGATTTGCAATTGCTCACGTTGTAGTTGTCTGGTGGCATTCCGTTTATATGTCTTCTTCTTATTGTTGCTTGTCTCTGTAAGTATTACTTATCCTGGTCTCGTTCTGGCTCTGCATAATGTATTTTTAGTCTGGGCGAACCAAGTGGAGATCTAAGCCTTTATATTTAAACTTTATTGCGCCATACGCTCACCAAGTAGAGACATCTGATGCTCTGAAATTTTCTTGTGTTACCATTTGACTGTTGGACTGTTAAAGAGGATTTAGGTTCTCAGGTCTGTTGAAATAAAAAGGGCCTTGCATCTTTTCGCCAAAATATTATTTGAAGTGTTTCCAAATCTGTGGATGAACTGGAAACCCAGAAAATTACTTTAACTCCGGTGCTTCAATCCACCCAGATATATATGCATATATCTCATCGTGGTCAACCACGAATATAACCATTTACAACAGTGGAGATTACTTTCTTTCTTCTTATTATTAATGCAGTTGTTCTATTTAAGTTATTAAAACAAGTGAGTTTGAGATCTAGTTTGAAGTTTTTAACTGTACAGGAAATTTGTTGGAGAAAAATGAAATTTAAATGGTTTTGGTTTTGGTGGGAATGGATCTTAGGACCTAGAAGTCACTAAGGTACACTAACTTATTTTTCACTTTTGTGAATGAACCTTTAGTCCCACATTACCTAAAAAATTGCTTCTAAGTGAGGGCCCTTAGGGGTTTTGACACTTTTGTGGTTGGGGGAGGACTAAGGCTATGGGCTAGTTAGTGCAACCATGCTTTTCACATATGTGCGGTGCTTCGCACCGAAGCACGCACGCACTGGCTCGGGTGCGCTTGAGGGTGCGGGTGCGCTTGTGACTGTGGCTACTGCTGCGGGTGCGGACGTAGCTAAGGTTGCGGGCCAACCAAGACTTACGTTTTTGAACATAAATTATTTCATTAAATTTTGTTTTAAATATGGGGG
>JAJJMC010014255.1:308745-320645 GCA_023531435.1 Papaver californicum | reverse complement strand
GGGGGCGTCTGACCCAACGAGTATAAATCTTGTCATAATGGAAAATAAATTTTGGCCGTTTTATTACCGTTCAAAATTAAATTTCGCACATAAATTTTTGATTAAATATAAAATTTATTTTCATTTATTACCACACTGATTTCACTCCATCTTTGCCTATAAAAGAAAAAACGAATTTTCCATTTCATCTCACTCCAGAGCATGCTACTATCCCTAGCTCTTTTCCCCTCTCCTTGCTTTGTTTTGCGCACATTGCTTGTTTATTTCCCTTCCCTATCAATTGTTGTTGAGTTCGTTTAAGGGTGGTTAGTATTGTGCTTATACTAGTCATAACTGGCAGTTCTATCCTGGACACATCTCCGCTGTTGGGGTATAGCATCTCTCATTCTTGAAGAGTACCTGCGGACTATTGTGTTAAGGACAATTTGCTGAGCAGGTGGCTCTGTCCATTGTGTGTTTATAAATCAGAGATTTCTTAACCTTAATAATTTTCTTCTGTTTTAGTATTTTCATTGTTGCAGATCCGACAAAATTTACTATTCAGTTGAAGGAAACATAATTAGTTGAGCATTTTTAGGTGGGTGGAACTCCCTCCAGCATCGACAATTTAATTTAGTTGAACATCTGAGAAACTGTAATAGTACCCACAATTTTGTACAGCAGCAATTTGACCAGCACACCAACTCCTTCAAAACTCGGGGATGAAACTCCTTCCAGCCCAGCTTTTAATGTCCTGTAAAAGTTAAGGCAGTATGCTCTGGCGGTCAATGATCAATAGCACAAACAGTATTTGGTACTTTAATCGAGAAGCAAAACCAAAACAAAAAGTAGAAGAAATGTTGATTGCTGGAGCTTTTAATGTTCTGTGCACTTGTTGCCTTCTCTACCTGAGCACGCTGAGTGCGAGGGTTGAAGTCTGGAACCCATTTTTGGAGATGAATCACCCCAGGATTGAGGTGACAAACACCTAGAGATCTTACTCTGCCAACATATTAGACCTGAACTTGAAACAGTAATACCCCTTTCCCATTGAACATAGGTCTCATCTTATATTATCGGGCCATATTGATCTCAACTTAGCTTGGATATCATCAGTTTTCAAAGGAGAAGCTCCTTCCGGAAGATCTAGTCTGCCAATAAGGAAGTACTTGCATTCCTTAAGACCTTTGCGGTATTCATCCTCTGAGATTTTAATCGAGATATGATTACACTTGAGGCAGGGTTTTGGTAGGTGCTCAGTAGAAAACTCAAAAGTATCAGCTTCCATAGCTTCGGTAGTAGCAGCTGGTTTAGGTTTGTAGTGTTTTCTTTTCCTGTCACACACCCGGCTGGCGTCTGATATAAACACAAAAACATAGAGCGATATAGGCTGAAGCACCTAACAAACCGAATGGACTATGCTGCAAGTACAACATAACATAGCTAAACATGTTTCCTTCAACAAGACTACTAACCACTGAAATGTTTTTCTATTTTTACTAAGTGAATCCTATATGAACTACAAGACTTCATAGTCTAAGAGTGATTTCCAACAAGCAAGACAACCAAAACTAAGATAAGAATGTGCAGGTAACACAAAGACAACCAACACTAAGAATGTGCAGGTAAGACAACCAACACTTAGAATGTGCATAACACAGTACATTGTACCTAACAGACAAAGAGACTAAGTTAGACATAATTTTCTAGCAACTCTTTACCTTTATGAATTATGACTAAATTTTTAGGAAAGAGATTTAGCTGTAGATGACTTAATTTTCCGTAACTCCCAACTCTTTGCTTGGGTGTCCGATGGTGTGGACCATAAGATATGGAAGGATGAAAAGGTTTACTGATCGTTAATTGCTTTCCTCGACAGAAACCCATAAGCAATCTGGGGGAAGCCAATCTTTGGTCTGGAGGGATGGTTCCAAGTTCAGAAATTTGGGCAGTCTAAAGCTTCGAATGAGACTTCATATCCGAAACGCAGGAAGGATCTGAGCACCTATCAAACAGCGCCGAAAAGCTAATGAACGCGCTACCTTTTGAAAAGCTAGTCCTCTTGATAGTACGGTAGTAGCATCTAAATGTGCAAATGTCGTGGCAGGGGCAGGGTCGGTCTTAATTCACCATTTCGAGCCTTATACAGAAGGTTTTTCCGTACCAGCTCCTTCTACCTATACCGCAGTTGAAGCTGAAAGTAAAGAAAGTGGAGTCATATCAGCTAGTTAGGCTAGTCTTGGTAGACCGGGGTCAGGAAGCGGTTGCAGAGGAGAAAGAATTGCTTTTCCCCAGCACGATTAGCTAAATAAATACACGTTCAACTCTGTCTTGATTCGTCTACCTAAACACCATAATACTACAAATACTGGATAAACATAACATGGCAACTCAGATGGATTTGAACCATCAACCCCCGTAAACCTTATGATAGACTTGGGCGCTCTACCATTTTAAGCTTACGAGTCCATCCCTAGATATTATACATATAAAACTAAGGAAAGTGAATTACAGCTTTAAGTCAGACTAAACAAACATATAAGATTTAAACATGCTCAAAGGTGGAGGAAGAGATTTAAAATCAAGCAACAAGAACAATTTGATTATGCCAGCAAGCTGCAACAGTTCAACAATAACTCACAGACGCTGTTGAATAAGTCGACATCTACTTTATTTTTCACTTGCACAAAAAGTACATTTTACTATACTTGCCCTTTCCCCTAATTATTGCATTAGTATTTATCTGGCACTAATGGAGAAACCAGTCTTTGAATAGAAAAGAGAATTAAAAAAGTTAAAGTCTGAGGGCATCCAACTCAAAACCAATTGGCAATGAGTGGAGTGACCCTTCCATATTATATTTTAAGTTTATTATAGGGATATTAGCAATGTGGGACTATTATCCTTCACACGCCCCCTCACGTGTAGGGCACTCTCTGTGGACCTCTAACACGTGGACTATTGTATATACGGGTAGTCGTTAGGCTTATTCTCGTACGGGTCTGGCTCTGATGCCAAGTTAAAATCTGCGCACATCCAACTTAAAATAATTAGCAATGAGTGGAGTGGTCCTTCCATATTATATTTTAAGTTCATTATAGGGATATTAGCAATGTGGGACTATTATCCTTCACAGAAAATTCTACCCACCAGGAGCTTATTAGTAACCGATGAATCGAACAACTCAATAATAATTTGCATACAAAAACAAAAGACACTTTGAACACTTAAGATTTCTTGTGAATATGAGAAAATGGAATCTACAGCTACAAAAGTTACGTCATTCCGCATACATGCCATAAGATGTTCAAATTACCAATCACTCTTCTTCTGACAAACATTTAAAATGTGGCTCGTTTACCTGCTACCTTAGGAGCTGATGAGTAAAAAATCAAATTGGAAATCAAAAGGTTGTAAGGAAACCTATAGACAATTAGGTCATTTTCTCATATTACCTGGTGAGTGGAATTTCTGTGTTACAGTAGAAAAAAGAAAACATCTGCAAGCATAAATTACAAAGCTCACATCACGCTTTCTAGGATCTAACAAGCAGCCGTAGAGCATTTAAAAGAGAGCAGAAATTAAGTTACAGTTACAGATGATTGATAACAACAAGTTTTTAGCCCTCTTCTTAACTTACTACTACTAGTTCAGGTTGTAGCAACAAATAGGGAACTTGGTTGCTTGTCTCCCAATGACTCCTTCTATCTAGCCAAAGCTTAGGAACGTATATCCAGTTGTCCCACTCTCACCAATGGTAAGTTCCCTCCCAGGCGTACACAAACAACTCATGCTAGTTACTCGACAAATTATACGCCGCCTAATATACTAATTTAATACTCTTTTCCCTTTTAGAGTTGTTAGCTTCCCTTGCCTTTGAAATAACTGGCTAAAGCTAAGGCCTTGCTTCAGACCCACCCTCAGATATTAGATTTAACGAGCTTAGAAAAAGTGCCCTTTAAGGCTCTTTCCTCATTAGCTAGAAGAGGGGGTACAAATTTGATGGGAAACGTGATAGAAGCTTAATATGTAAGAAGATTTAATCTTGAAGCTTATAAAGAGAACTTAATGAAGATGGCACCATCGTGATCTGCAATATCAATTACCCCAACAAAGAAAAAGGATATATCTCTAGACTCTACTACTCTGGTCATTGAAAAAGAAATAATACGCATCTGAATCTACAAATTCATCTGATTTCAAAGAGGAACACATTGGCATTTCAAGTATAATCTATGTATGTCCAATTTCTATTTTCCTTCTTCTATGGTGCCTATCTAACATGCAAAATGTACTTGTAACTGCAAATTGTTTTGCAGATAATTTTCTAATCCAACTAACCCTACCTCATTATGGGTTTAAAGACATGACTAGCCAAAACCAAAAAACTGGTTTGCCCCATTCACAACCTAAATTAAAACAAGCAAAATACAAAAGAAAAGAAAAAATTACCTTTTTTTTTTGGTCGGTAAATAAAAAGAAAAAATTACCTGTAGCAGATGTTGTGTTCTTTATCTTCATTGATAATCCCTACCAAGTCAGAAGGCAACCCTTGATGATTCATCATGAGAAGGTAAAGTAGTTGAGCAGACGTAGTCTTTCCAGTCTCCCCTATTTACCACCATGTGGGGGTTGGCGGGCTTACGAGGGATTAACCGGGGGTTAAGCCCTGATAAACCCCTCAATCCCACTATCTAAATTTTATATTTAGAATTTTTTTTAGGGTGATTTAGTATGTTAGCCCCGGTTACATTAGTTTTTTAAGCCCTCCCGGATCCGTTAATGAGACTCGGAAAAACTACACTAGCTAAACCCATTTAAGGTTGTGTATCAGTATAAGTTTGTTCTACTATTCTCAGATTAAATCTTTTTAGCAATTTCACTTTGACGGGATTTGAAAAAAGAAAGAAAAGAAGTAATTAGAAATAATGGACGGGAGATTTTGGTTCAGAGGGTAGGACAAAAGGGTTTGAATGTTTGAAAATTCTTCCCTGACCGTCAATATAAACTACACAAAAACCGCTTTCTCACATCTCTTTGGATGGTGAGGCCCAAAAGTTTCCTGGCTAATCCCAAGGGGGCGGAGCCCATCCCCATGTGAAAGGGCAGTTTTTATGTAATTCATTTATGCGGTCTGTTTAGAACTACTCTTGAATGTTTGGTAAAAGAAGATGATAAAATGAAGGCTTTTCAAAGAGTTTCAGAGGGAAACAGGTGAATTACTATATTATAGCCAAACTTTGGGCACCCAGAAAACCAATCATTATGAGCCAGGGTTTCTGCTTAGCTTTCTGACGGAAACCGAGTTTCTATCAGATAAGTGTAATACGGATTGAGTTTTCGTATCCGAGGTTTATACCTCTAGAATACTGTGTGAGTTTCCCATTCTCCTCTCTTCGTTTTCTTTCTTCTCCTCTACATTTATAACCTATTTCTCCTCCTGTTGATTTTGAAGGTGTTTCAAGTTGAATTGTTGCGATGAAATTAAAAGGGTTTGTTCCATACTTATAGGTGGTTCTATCACATCTTTCAATTTCGAATTTCATCCACAAAATCACCAAAGGTAAGTCATTCTACTTATAGGGTTCACAATGCAATTTTTTTTATAATCATGAAACTGTTAATATTAGATGATATTAGATTGATTAGTTACATTGCACACTAATCAATAACAACGTTAAAACATAGATATAGTTCAACATCCATGACTATTACTTGGTTTGTGATGTATTATTGATCAAATTTCTGTTTGAAATGAAATGATTACTATTTTATTAATATTGAATTTTATTACTATTTTTTTTCATGTATAGTATTGAGAAATTGAAACTAAAGTAGTTGTTGCAAAGGTACAATATAAGTCTCATGCGCACCTATGCGAGATATACATACAAAAATGATTTGGATACTTCAAGTGACGAAGAAGAAAAAACTGTACTATTGTTTCAGCTAATGACATACTGATGAGAACCTGACTCCACGAGAAATTGAACAAAAAGCGACGGAATTGGCCTATTTCTTGCGCGTACCAATTGAAGTATTTTGAAATTAACTGCGAAGAATTAATGTTTTATTAGCATGGGAGAAGAAACAGAACTAAGGAATCTTCATTTTATAGAACTTAACTTAAGTTTTTCAGAACGCTCATTCGAGTAAAAGCGGATGTATATGGAATAAACAGAAAGCAAAACTTTTTTTGTGGAAACAAAACAAACTCAATTCTTTCAAACTATAATTTTTCTTTTTTTGGGGTCTATTATTTTGAATAGTTACATTAGATACAGATGGATTCTATATTGTAAATAACTCCTTTTTTTTGTCAATCGATTTTTATTTTTCTACGCCTTTTTCCTGCTTGATCATCAATGATTGCATCCCTTAATAACTATAAATATCCAAACTTTATCAGGTTTTGCCGCTCATTTTTGATTTCACCATTATCTCAATATTTTTCAAAATTTCCCTCAATTATTCCTGGGATGTAGGTATCCTTTCGCAATAATCGATCTAACAAAGGCGGCTCTTTCGGACATTAATCAAAAAGATGCAATTGTTTCTAATTTGAAAATGTGTGGTTGGTAAGCAAGGATCAGTTTTTTAGCAAGGTACGGAATGTATCGTCAAATATTCAATATGATTCCACAAGATTTATTTTCGTTCAAGTAACGAATTCTAGCCAATTGAAAGGATCTTCTGATCAATCCAGAGAACCTTTCGATTAGATTAGTAATGAGGATTTGGAATATCACACATTGGTCAATCAAAGAGAGATTCAACAACTAAAAGAAAGATCGATTCTTTGGGATCCTTCCTTTCTTCAAACGGAACGAACAGAGAGAAAATCAGACCGATTCTCGAAATGCCTTTCTGGATATTCCTCAATGTCCCGTCTATTCAAGGAACGTGAGAAGAAAATGAATAATCATCTGCTTCCGGAAGAAATCGAAACAATTCTTGGGAATTCAAAAAATTAATTTGTTCCTTTTTCTCTGACAGATGGTCAGAACTTCATCTGGGTTCGAATCCTACTAAGAGGTCCACTAGAGATCATAAATAGTTGAAGAAGGAACAAGATGTTTCTTTTGTCCCTTCCAGACGATCGGAAAATAAAGAAATGGTTGATATATTCTAGATAATTACGTATTTACAAAATACAGTCTCAATTCATCCTATTTCATCAGATCCAGGATGTGATATCGTTCCGAAGGATGAACCGGATATGGACAGTTCCAATAAGATTTCATTTTTGAACCAATTTTTTTTTTCTTTCTTTTATTCCATGACCGAAACAGGGGGTACACGTTACACCGTGATTTTAGACGTATTATTCGTCAACCGGTGCCTAAGGAAGTGTAGACACGACAACGAATTAGCTGAAACCGAGCGTGGTATGTTGATGAATGATTATTTCACTCATGGAACTGGTTATACTTCAAGACAATTCAACGACGTCGAAGCATGAAGGGAGATATATGTAAGAAATTGTTAGGAAAATTACTTGAAGTAAATGAAGAATGACATCAATGTCCGGATGCAACTGGTGTTATGCGACATTCCCACATATGAAATTAGCAGTCGTGATGAAATATTTGTGCAAAAGTATATCCGTTGATGGTATCGATGACTACACTCGTACGGGAGTCACAATAACATACTAGATTTTGCAACACAATGTGCATGAATTTTGGAAAAAGATACTTGAGCCAACCTACTCATAGAGATGTGGGTTGTTGTAGATGTTAAAATTTCACATAGAGGGTGTTGTATGGGGTTTGTTGTAAAACAATTCTCCCAAGCTCAACAACAATTGCACCAAATTAGAGATTTTGCAACATTTTTTTCTTATTTTTTGCAATATATATTCTTCTTTCACGTATGGGTTGTTGTATATGTTAACATTTCACACAGGGGGTGTTGTAAATGTTAATATTTCATTGGGGTTTTATTCACCCAGTTAGGGATTTCACAACACTTTATTTTCGACTGCCACATATATATGTTGCTACTACTGCTATGCTTATGTGCATTCTTTTTCACTGTTCATCTTCTTCCTGTTCACGATGTTCTTCGTTTTTTCTTTCACTCAATTTCTTTTAAGGAAACTTAATTCAGACATCTACAAAATATCAAAAAACATCTACTAAATCGTTAATTGGTATTCAAATTGTTCTTAAAATAAACTCACAATAAAACACACGCAAAATAATTACTATTTACAAATCACACAAATTTAAGATGTGTTTTCAAAATAACCCATTAATGAGTGGCAATCTAATCCAACCAGATCATTTTAATCTACATCCAAAGAAAAAACAACCCAATGTTTCAAATTTACCTCCGGATATATAGATTAATGCATCTGTTCTAAAGAAAAATTCAATGGTGCATGAAAATCATGAGATACATGAGGAAATTTTATTTTCTCTCTTCACGTTGACTTGATCGTTGGATGTTGTTTCAGTCAACGGGTTATAGATTCAAATTTTAAGGGTAATAAACGAATGTGAATTTTTTAAATATACTCTCATTTTAATGCTCCCATTGCAAATTTGTCCTTTTTTTTTTTAAACATTATAAATCTGTCCCGTTTTCTTTTTTTTCATCCCGTTTTTTTGAAAAGTTACTAACTGGGGAGTTAACTTCCACATGGTAATATTTTTCTTTCTCCAAAAAATATTGAATTACCCTTGACTACTTGACTCATCTCCAACAGTATCTTCCCCTTTCAACTTCTTCATCCATATAAGAACCATAAGACAACCACTTCCTTTCAACATTAAGATTGCTGCTCTTTGTAAAGAGCTTGAAATAAATATAAGCCTTCCATGGTAAAGTAAAAACAGTACAAGCAAATAAAACACAAGTTGATTCTAATAATAATATCTAACTTCATACATCATAATATTACTTAAAGTTCACCATCCAAAGATATACATAAGATCTCCAACATAAAAACAAGGAATTAAACATCCTAAACATAAACAAGTTACAATTGAGATGGCTTTCTCCCTAATTTCAGTCCATACTTCCTTCACTGCAATCTACACCACGGGGCAATATATACCTTCTGCATCTCCTTTACCTGAAAGTCAAGTCAATATAAAATGAATTAAAACCACAAATAACCTAAAATAAAAATCTAGCACTAGAACTTGTATGTCGATATTAAAATAAAATTAGTTAATTGGTTATGTATTTCAGATGCAAGGTTGCACGACAAACAAAAGATATAAGAAAACGTTTGATAGTTCTCGGCAAAAATAATGAGGGATGAATATGTGAATTTATATTTAAGATAAAATCCTATAAAATAGATATAAGTTTAACATCTACAAAAGTTAAGAATCTATGTTATTACAGATGGGCTATAATGTTATTGGCTTACTTTAGGTCTCTTTTGAGAACAATCGCAACACGAACACTAAACTACAGTAATGTTACTACTCGTTCCTACATTACATATGCGAAGAGAAGAAAGAAATTGAAGAAATAGAATGATATATAACATAATAAAAGTATCCGAAAACTAACCAAGTTTTACTTGCTGCAGGCATTCGACATTAATAATTTGAACAGTTTCATCAGTCAAAGCAAGTTGTTAAGGTGTATCCATTCTTATTGTAGAAGGAGGGAAACTTATAGGAACGCTTCCTTATCCCTGCACAAAATGGATATAGAAATAAAACACACAATCGGCGTAAAGCTCACTAAAAGAAAGGTAACACACCCTTAATTAGATGTAAATATAACTGAACACAAGAAACTGATAAAATTACAAAAACTAAGTGAAGAGTCCACATAACACTCGAGGAGACAGTTCTCTAAAGGTTAAACCTAATTCAACAAATTCCTTCAGAAAAGAAAAATATCTTATTCAAAGTGGAATACAACTGAACCCACCTAATATGGGTAAAAAGGATTCGTTGCTCGGACTTATTAAGATTGATTCTAGATTTAAATTTAATTTCTAATACTAAAACTAACGAATATAAAAAAGATGGTAGCAAATATTACGAATTACTGGGACTCAGGATTTCACCATTAATCATATCAAGTGATAATTATTGATTTTTAGCAATTCTAACCAATATTTTTGACTTTGATTCTTTGCCAAAGGTAGATTTTTAAAACATTGACTCTAAATCCTAAGCATGGACCATCAAAACACTTAAGCTAAGCATGATCCATCAAATTAAATGTCAAACAATTAAGAAAAATTATAAATCAATTAAAATAAGTGCGAAAAGTCATACAGAATCGAATATAGTTACCAAAAAATTGTGAAAAACAGCTTCCTCCATTGTCCCAGTGATGGGGTTTAGCTCGTCACGCTCAAAACACTCTCAAAAGATAGGTACATAGCTAAGAAGTGCTTGATAATAAGATAAATACGAAAAGAACTGGCCAACTGATTCGCGGAATGAAATGATTCAATGAATAAACGACTCCTTTTATTAGCAGTGAAAGAAGCACAAACGAAAAGTGTATAAAAACTCAAAACTGTTACAGGAACTATTCACTCAACCGTTACAAAAGGTGTTGAAACTTAAAAGTAAAGGCAACGGAAGAAACGACAGTTTAATGGACCCTTATGTTCTTATTTTCTTCATCTTCTTCCTAGCGCCTGTAGCAGCAGAAACCAATTGGATTTTTCATAGATTATTTTTTCTAGCTTTCTGGCCGAAGCCAACCTCCTGGTATACTCTGCTAGCCCTCCTATTTATAATCAAACATCATTACCCTCCAATATTCTCTCAAATCTTCGGCCTTTAATGATCAAATCTCGGCAGAGATATATTCTTTTTATTTTCTCGACTCTTGGCAATTAAAGAGAATTATTCTCGATTTATTTCTTTTTTTTGGTCTTTAATACCCAATGAAACTCGGTGTCTTCTCTTTAGCGAGAATCTTGTCCTGGCAGATATGAAGAGAAAGAAAATCTCGATGATTCCCTGTTTTAGTGATATCGTAATCTTTGCAAGATTATTGGATGTTTTGAGTTTCCTACACTCACATAAATTCCTTTTTATAAGAAGAGCAACTAATTCTTGTCTTAAAAACTCAAAATACTCTTTCCAAATATACACACAAACTCGAATATTTGCGTGAATGAATTTTCCTACCAACTTTTGATTTCAAACGTAAGAAGTTGGTGCCTTTAACAAATTGTTGGGTGCCTTTATCATTTTCCTTGGGGGGGGTGCCTTTATCAATTTCTTGGGCGCTTTTAACATATTTAAGCAAACTTTTCCACGCTTTCCAATTCTTCAAAATTACCTACAAAAAAACAATATCAGTACAAAAATCAAACACTAAAAATTATAAATATTATATTAATTGAGACACAAAATTATGTCTATTGATATGATTGTAGTAGTGGTAAATAAATATTCGAACTCTAAGACTTGTGAAGGTTGATTCAAGATTTAATTTCTAATACTAAAACTAGCAAATATATACAAAAGATGATAACAATATTAAGGATAACTGAGAGATAGGATTTCACCAATTTTCATATTCATGTGGTTTAAATATTAATTCTAGACAATATATAGCTCAAAACATAAAAGTTTTTGACTCTAATTCTTTGCCAAAAAAGATTTTTAAAATATTAGATGTAAATTATAAGCATGGTGCATCAAAAGTACTTACGACTAAGCATACACCATCAAACAAGATCACAACTAATTAAGAAAAATCATAAATCCAATTAAATTAATGCAAAAGTTATAAAAGAATTAAATATATTTATCACACAATTATAAAATATGGCTTCCTCCATTGTCCCAGTGATGGGGTTTAGTTCATCATGCTCAAAACGCTCTCAAAAGATAGGTACATAGTGATGTGATTTTATATAGTGGTAAAAAGAGGTTCGATTCTCGAACTTGTGAAGGTAATGATTTTAGAAAATATTAGAC
>JAJJMC010014255.1:282622-308735 GCA_023531435.1 Papaver californicum | reverse complement strand
CTCACTAGAAATTAAGGTGCAATTTAGACACTAAAATGTGTCTATCACATAGCTCAAAAAGTGTTTACAATGGTGAAAAGAAGAGAAAATAATAAAAACAGTGAGTTTGCAACGGTGTATGGACGTTACAGACTCGTTGTTACAAAGCAAGTGTTGCAAACTGAAGATAAACGCTTTAAATTGAAGTTAAATGTTACAAAGTTTAATGGTTTTGGCAACTGAAATTTAACCTACGACAACATTTTCTCCGTCTTCTTCATCACGAACAAATTTTCTGATTTTGATTTTTTTTTTCGTTTTCTGGCAGAGCTAGCCCCCCTGTGACGTTCATTCGACTCCCTATTTATACAATAACACCCCCAAATCTCGAATATCTTCTCTCTTTTAATGATTTAATCTTCACAGGCTTTTCTTTAATGAAAATATCATCGAGAATATTTACAAACCCATGATCCTGATTTTCGTTCCCGATGCTTTTCTTGGTATTTAAATCTCTAACAAGTTCTTTGATGATGTTACCATGTTATAAGACCCGAGAATAAAAATCTTCCCCTAATTCAGACTCGTGAACAAACCCGAGAATATTTTCCTTCTTTCCTTTTTTACCGCAACTTAACAAGATGTTCTCATTCTGTTTGATTTTACTTGTCTCCCAACTCGTGCAAACTCTCTGACAAGAATATATTATATTAAAACCAAAAAATTCTCCTCCCAACCTTCAATATAATTCGCACAGTTGAGAAGTTAAAGTTTCCCGCCTAAATACTTGTTTTAATTTAAGGTGGGTGCCTTTAATAATCTTGGGGTTCCCTTATCCAAAACGAGGGTGCCTTTAAAACTTTTAAAGCCTATCTTCACAAATGTTTATTGTTCAAAAATACCTATAAATAATCAAAACAACATTATTAATATAAAAATAGAGTATTAGCAATATAGATATGAGCTTAAATAAGACATAAAATTGTGTCTATCAAATACCCTCAAACTTATTATTTGCTAGTCCTCGAGCAAATCTAATCTAGAAATAAAAATCCTAACTCACTTTTGCAGGCATCACGATAGCACTTAACATGTGCAACAAGCCTTTAAACCCATATGTGTCCTTATCGGACGAGTTGTAGTTTCGTGAGGGTTTAAAAGAGGGGTACCACAAAACCTTTTACTCCAAATTTTAGCTACTTGTGAACTATTGAGGGTAGACACTAAACATGCTACTTAGTTGGCTACAAAATTCTTTGGATATGGGAGGAATTACCCTGTTTTGAATCCAATTCATGTACACGAGATTTCACTCAAGGGTACTAAAATTCATATATAAGAAAACAAAGCACTACTCAGAAATTCGTACAATAGACCACGATACACGGAATCTAACAAACAACAATCACATGAATAAAATTCAAAAAGATGGATATGAAGATGATGAAGTTTGCACATATTGACTAAGGAGAACGGTGTTTCCCATATCTGTCTGAAGGTCAGTGCTAGGATGAATTCTAATGGATTGAGATACGCTCCACTAGTCTTTATCCTGATACTAATATCAACTCAGCTGGTATATACAAGGGCCCCAACAGTCGATTTATTGAAAATAAAATAATTATTTACTTATTATTATTCTCTTTTTTTTTGCCTAAATAAAATACGATAATGGGGCTTGATCTCAATCACTCTACTTCATCCCAATGCCGATAACAATTCGATGCTAGATCCCCACCAAATCACTTAGAGAAACACATAAAATTGCAAAATAAAAACAGAAGGTGATATGGTCGAGGAAGACTCCGAGATATGGTGACGACTATCATGTTATTCCTAACACATGAACTCTGTCCTTTTATGAATAGACCCTTTAGTTGGGTCCCTCAACTCCTATACCCAAGAGGTTTGTTTCCATCTACTTAGACTGGGCAGTGTCATCCTGAATTGTTCACAAATTTCTAGATTTTTTGATTTTTTGGTACAACTAAATTTTTAAAATTTTTCTCCCTTAACCCAAACTAAACTAAACATAATCCTCGATGTTCTAAAGATAAATGAATAAAAGCATGAACAAAGAGAAACAATCAAACTAATAAGGATATGGAAAGACCTTACCAGCACCGTGTACCAAAAGCATATGGGTTGCCTCCCATAGAGCGTTAAGTTTAAAGTCTTCAGCAAGACCAAGAAAGGATTAGTCAACATTTACGAATCATATAATAATAATCTGAATAATTGCGGATTCTTGAAGTCAATCGAATTTGACTCACTCAGCTGACCACAATGGAATATACGAAATTGGTGGTCATTCTTAGAAACATGTGTCGATTCTAATTTCCTAAAATATTCGGGTTTAGTTCCAATATTTATGAATTGACACATATGACATTCTTACGTTCCCACATTTGAAAGAAAAGTATTTGGTGGGAAAACAAAATCAATTACGGTATTATCGTCCGGGTAAACCACATCAACCAGAGGATGGGTTTCTAACGACTGAATTTGTTTTTGGACAATATTAGGTTCGGGAAATGGTTCTTGAAGATAATCTCTCAAAATGGTAAAGGCATAAATTTCAAGTCCCAAGTGAGGGATCTGTATGAAAGTCAAAGGTAAACCACGGGGAGAATGATAATCACCCTCAAACTTAGAATTTTGGGTGTCTCTAGATAGACTAGTCACAATTTCCTTAATTTCTAGATCATCAGTTTCCTGAAAATGGTCAATTGCTTCTTCTAAGTTATAATCAGGTGGTGCATCCTCACTCACATTTAAGATCTCTACGAGTCTATCTTCTTCGTTTGAGACTATTGTTCCTCAATCGCTGGACTCTAAAAAACTAGTCTCGGGATAAACTCGTTCCTATAAACCATCATCGTCTTCATAATAAAAAGGAAATATTTCACCGTCTATTATAATGATATCTCTAGTTAAATCCTTTTCCTCTTGAATAGGAAAATAATCACCAACATTATTGGGATTGAAACTAAAAACATCATTATTAGCGTGAAGCTCAATTGTTATGAAAATTTCCTCGTCATTATGACTACGAATTTCAAATTCTTCGTCAATACTCTCCTCATCCTCATAATGACATGAAGATGATTGAACCTTATCTAAATAAGTAGTGTCTTCTATTCTAACCTCATCCTCTAAATTAGGTAAATATTCATCATTATTATCAAGGGTAAAATTGGAAATATTATTTTTAAAATTAAGTTCATTTTGAGCAATATTAGAAGCTAACCGTTTTTCTTCAATTTTCTCCTCATCTAAACTTGCATTAATTTCACTAAGAGCGGTAGTTAAAGCTGCAAGTTCTTTATTATGTTCTAATGAGTCTTCATAAAATTTCTTTACTAACATCTCAGTCTTACGTGTCGACTCAGTTATCTGCTTGAGAGACTCTTCTAGAGAAATAGAACTAACACTTTGCTCATTTATTCGTTCGTACGACTGGTGAGCGTGCGAATAGTAATTGGGATCATTATGGTATGAACCATAACCTACAAAGGGTTGGTAGTGGTCCCCAAGTATTATCCACGCTATGACCATAATACGGGTAATGTCCATCTTGAAATTCATGTCGATATTCATTATATTGGTCCTCCTAATACCAATTCGACATTTTTTTTGGGTGCACGTGCAAATGCAGGTACGACTAAAATAGGTAAGCTCAGGTTGCCTTAGCAAAATATACCTACATTCAAAGACCGGTCAAAGGTACGAGGCTAAGGCTTGTGGTGGTTCGGCTGATATCGCCCAGAGGGTGCAACTTACTATCACACGTGTTTTCTTAATAATCAGTGCTGGAAGATGCAGTTGGTGTGCGCACTTGTGCTTTTTTTTATATACAAACTAAAATTAAATCTAAAATGAATATATACAAATAAAATAAAAATCTAAAAAAAAATCTAAAAAAAAATAAAAAAAATATGAGATATACTACTTACCTTTTTTGGTGGCAATTTCCACAAAATAATGTAAAAGATCACCTGCACATCAAAACTAAGAAAATACCCAAGTAATATCTAAAGATAAAATACAAATACAAATACAAATACAAATACAAATACAAATAAATCCTAATTAAAAAAAAATTAAACCTAAAAAAAAAATCTAAAAACCTAACCTAAAACCAAGTCCCCGGCAGCGGCGCCAAAAAATTGATATGATTGTAGTAGTAGTAAATAAAGATTCGAACTCTAAGACTTGTGAAGGTTGATTCTAGATTTAATTTCTAATACTAAAACTAGCAAATATATACAAAAGATGATAACAATATTAAGGATAACTGAGACATAGGATTTCATCAATTTTCATATTCATGTGGTTTAAATATTAATTCTAGACAATATATAGCTCATAACATAAAAGTTTTTGACTCTAATTCTTTGCCAAAATAGATTTTTAAAACATTAGATGTAAATTATAAGCATAGCGCATCAAAAGTACTTACGACTAAGCATACACCATCAAAACAAGATCACAACTAATTAAGAAAAATCATAAATCAAATTAAATTAATGCAAAAGTCATAAAAGAATTAAATATATTTACCACACAATTGTGAAATATGGCTTCCTCCATTGTCCCAGTGATGGGGATTATCTCATCATGCTCAAAACACTCTCAAAAGATAGGTACATATCTCAAAAAGTGTTTACAATGGTGAAAAGAAGATAAAATAATAAAAACAGTGAGTTTGCAACGGTGTATGGACGTTACAGACTCGTTGTTCCAAAGAAAGTGTTGCAAACTGAAGATAAATGTTGCAAACTGAAGATAAATGTTGCAAAGGTTAAAGGTTTTGGCAACGGAAATTTAAGCTACAACAATATTTCCTTTATCTTCTTCATTACGAGAAAAAGTTTCTGACTTTGATTGTTTTCCGTTTTCTGGCAGAGCCAGTCCCCTAACATTCATTCGACTCCCTATTTATACATTAACACCCCCAAATCTCGAATATCTTCTCTCCTCTAATGATTTAATCTTCACAGGCTTTTCTTTTAATGAAAATATCATCGAGAATATTTGCAAACCCATGTTCCTGATTTTCTTTCCCGGTGTTTCTCTTGGTATTTAAATCTCTAACAAATTTTTTGATGATGTTACCAAGTTATAAAACCTGAGAATAAAATTCTTCCCCTAATTCAGACTCGATAACAAACCAGAGAATATTTCTCGAGAAAATTTTCCTTCTTTCCTTTTTTACCGCAACTTAACATGATGTTCTCATTCTGTTTGATTTTATGTGTCTCCCAACTCATGCAAACTCTCCTACAAGAGTATATTTTATTAAACCGAAAAATTCTCCTCCCAAACTTCAATAAAATTCGTACAATTGAGAAGTTAAATTTTCCCGCCTAAATACTTGTTTGAATTTAAGGTGCGTGCCTTTAATAATATTGGGGTGCCTTTATCCAAAACGAGAGTGTCTTTAACACTTTTAAAGCCAATTTATTCACAGATGTTTATTGTTCAAAAATACCTACACTTTTGATTTTACTTTTAAAGCAATATAGATATGAGCTCAAATAAGACACAAAATTGTGTCTATCATCTATCATCATCCAACTTAACCAACCAACAAACGTTTCAATCATTAAATCAACGTTAAAGTACAAAGTCCCTTTGACAACCGCAATGAAACTGGTCATTGGCAACAGTAATAAGGGACCACAATGATCTTTGATTAATCTCAGGCAGACCCAGACTTCATCATATAAAATTACTCACATGGCTAAAACTCTTCACTTGTTTCAGGATAACTTTAAAACTTGGTTTTTCATAATAACGGAACAATAGATGACTTATCAACAACACATTATTATCACAGTTGAACTACGAATAATAATAAAAAATTTAATCTATCAGAATTAAACTACAAATAATAAAAGTAATTTAGTATACTGTAGTTGTAGGAAAACCTAGAACACACCCAAAAAACTATCTTAAGCTAATCTCTATTGACTCAGTCAAGATTTGAGTTCCAAGTTCAAGCAATGATAAGTAAGATGAAAAACACAAAGGATTTACGTGGTTCGGTGTTAAAACCAACGTCCAGGGGAGAGATTTCACTATGATATGATGAAGATTACAAGCTCTCAGACTTAGTACAAATATGACCTCAATTACTGTTGCTCTCTAAGTTTCACCAGAATGCTCAAACCTGTTACATTGTTTACAAGTGTATTTATAGAAAAATAATGAAAATGGATTACATCTCCTTTTACCTCGCCTGGTGCCTCGCAAGAGGTATCTTCGTCGTAGTTTTATTGGAGAAGAATCTATATTCGCTGGTGCTCACCTTCGCTGACCTGCTCGTTGGTCATTCTTCGCCATTTCTGTATTAGATGCTCTGTTCTTCGTCGAATTGCAGCTCGCCACCTGTCCCGACGACAAACTCAGACTGTTGATCTGGCCGTTTTGTTCGTGCATTAAATGCCCAACTACCCAATTCAAACTCGATCGTTAATCTTTGGTTAGTGTTTTCCACGTGTCTGAATCTCCTGGAGCAGGCGAAAATCTCTATGTTGACTGATTGTAACTTCAATACTTTCCTAGAATACATCTCTCTTGTATTTATGCTTTGCGATGCGAACACGTGGCGAAGTGATTTTCTTCCCCACAGTTTGCCTCTTCTCTTGCCATCCGAACAGGGGTAGGATGGGAAAAGAATTTGAAGAGTTTTTAACCGTCGCCACGTCTCCAGACTTATCGCGTAACCATTGCCACGACTTCAACTCCTCACTTTATGACCGGCACGTCCCATTAATTTTTACCTTTCAACATTTTCGGCCGGTTATCTGAGTATAAATATTCTCTTAAATGATTCTTTCCTCATTAACTTTTATTCCTCTAATAACTTCTTCTCCTCTGTCAGGCCTGCAACTTCCGCCATTAACTTCATCTCCTTCTTCTCTGATAATCCCTCTGCAACTTTGTCTCTTATTCTCTGTAAGCTCGATTAACTGTAACCTGTGTTTCTTTAAACCCTCTTCCTTCTTAGTTTTACCATGGCTGCCAATCAGAATGCTTCTTCTTCACGGATTCCTCCAGTTGGGTAAGTTCTCTTCACTTTCTTTCTGGTTTTGCTGATCATGTGTATATTCTTGGTTGATCTAATTCTCACTTGTGCCTTTGATTTTCAGTTCTATACGAGCAAAGATTGTGGATGAATTTAATGCAGATCTTTAGCAACGAGGTTTTAGAATGGTTGTTCCCGAAGGGTCTGCTGTAGGAGTTAACCTAAGCTTGAAGATAATACAGGAAGAAACTTGGAGTTCTAGAAGAATTATAATCACTTTAGGTCAACTGAGAGATGGTCTACAATTTCTTCTTTATAACGTTGCGAACCCTTTCTTCTACGAGGTCTTGACTCGCTTACTTCCTCAACATGGTGTATTTCAGATGAGTGGTAACTCTATTCGCTTAATCAATGAGTTTGTATCACGCTCTCAGGGCTACTCAACTATTCCTGGAAAGGCTCACCCGTTCACTTCCTCTGATTATACTGCGAACAACTTTCTATTATGTTAAAAATCTCCTTGACCGCCGAACAAAAAGATGGGTTATTCGTTTTAACTGGGTGGATATCTCCGATGACATAAAACTCCCCCTTCTTGACCTTGACCCTAAGATAAATAAGACTAACCGATTTCTCCGCCTCTCAAGTGACGAGAATTGGATGAAGTACCCTTTAATTCTTGAAGTCCCTTGGGTTTGGGTATACATTCCGACACCGTCCCTCGTCAGTGTCCTCTGGGATAGTACCAACACTTGCTTAAGTATGAACCATGGGCCTTGGAATGGTCTGGTAAAACTCCGGAGGTAATATTTTCTTCCCTTTGCTTTGTTATTTTCTTCTTCATTTTCTTCGACATTAATCTTCCGCAATTTTAGGATGTTCTCGCTGCTACCGAGACGAAACCGAGACGAAGACCAAATCTTCCAAAAAGCGAACGTCTTTGGAATTTAGGAAGGTAACGAACACATTCCTTTTTTTACCATATTCTTCATGTCTGCCTCTGATCTTTATCTGACATAGGCAAATTTATGATGCGAAGGCGGGAGCGAGCTAGACAAGTGGGACGCCTCCTTCGAAGAAAAAGGATTGTCGACTCATGAAGACCAGTGATGTTCCAGGTACCATTAATAGATATTGGGAATTTGGAGCCTTTACCTTCGCAGCAAGCTGAGTTCAATATTAAGGAAGACATTCCCTCTGTAAAGAATGCCGAAAAAGAGATCCCCGAGGAGATCAACGAGGAGGTCCTGAAATGAGAGGATGACTAAGCGATGTCTCATCCTAAAAATGATTCCCTTTCTGTGAAGCTTTCCACTGGAGCCCCTAAAGAGTCTAAAGGTCCCCAGCTCGAGCCTGAAGTTTTGAAGGTATCTGAGATTTCGAAGGAGACAGAGAAAGAGACCGAGAACCAGACAAAAATATCTACTCTGGATAACATCGAATAAAGGTTCTCATGCCATATGAATTCCTGGATACAAATGTTTAAGGCTACAAAGGAAGGATTGGTGGTGGACATCCCTCCGGGGGTTTGTAGCGTGATGATGACGTTGTGCTTGGATTCTTTTTCTTCTGTGGATTCGAGTTCAAAGGTTCAGGTGTCCCATTCACTGAGCTTGGCTCAACATGCTGGGCTATTGACGTTGGTAAGTGCCATCTCTGATTGTCTTTGCATGAAGTGCTTGCTTTTGCTTCGCTGAATGTATACTTTCTTGTGTAGCAATATAACTGCAATCTTGCTGCTTCGGAGGAGTCTCGTCAGACTTAGATGGTTTGCATGAAGTTGGAGGAAGAGAATTCGCAAGTGAAGAAATACAAAACCGAAATGCAGGCGAAGCTAGACTCAGAGAGGGAAGCAGTGAACTCGTAAAGGAAGCGAAATGAAGAACTTCGTGGTAATCTTTGCAAGTATTTCCTTGGTTTCTTTGCTCTTTTTTTCTCTTTTCCCTTAGTTGATACTTAGGTGTATTCTACTCCAATGAATGTTGTCAAATCTGAGAGAAGGATGTTGAGAAGAGCAGTCTAGAGGTTGAAACCATGCGCGAGCAATATAAATAATTCGAACAGCACATCGATTATTTATCTTTGGAGTTACAAAATATGGGTGGATTGAGTCAACGTATAAATCACTTGGTTCGCGAGCTTTAAAATGTAGATGATCTGAATATCCACCTCAAGGAGGATAAGGTGGAACTAACTCGTCGGAATACTGAGCTTCAGAGAGAAGTCGAGGACTTGCGAGCTGAGAAGAAAAAGTTTCTTTCAAGGAAGGATACTACTGAGGCAAAACTTCGTACTACCGAGAAAGATCTTTGCGCATCTCAGGAAAATCTTCACGCTACCAAGAAGAAAATGCATACAATACAAACAGAGCTCAACCAAAATCCAAGCAGATCACGAAAAGACGTTAACAGAGCTTCGCACAGTTCGACTGGTCAAGGATGAGGCCCTTAAAACCAACAAAATACTACTGAAGGATAGCAAGGACTCTGACAAGCGTATGAAGGAAAAATACCGGATAATTGCTCTTTATAAAAGACAATAAATTTGTCCGAGAAAACTTTGGATCAACTGTCCGATACTCAGTATAGGATGGCTGAGTTTACGAGCAAAAATGAAGATATTGAAGAGACTTTAAGAGAAGTTATCTAACAGAAGGAAGGTCGTTACAGAAGGCCATTTTTATTTCGGCATACTCTTTCCTATACGAGTCATTTGACTACTCACTCTTTTGTTTTCTTTGCATAGTCAGATAAAAAGAAGGGGGAGAAAATGGAAAAGGCTCGCAAGGAGTTAAAGCTCGTAAAAATATGGAGAAATCTCATGCGGACAGAGATGCTGAAACCAAGAAGTATGAGGAACTTGGCTAGAAGTACAAAGAACTTGACGAGGAATTTTATCGATTTGAGGAACGTAACAAAGCTGCATTCAAGCAGTTGAAAAAGGATTATCAAGTGTCCTCGAACAATGTTTGCCAAAAATTTACCAATGACTTCTATGAATGGTTTAATCTCCGCTAGGTGACCTTAAACTTCCCCGAAGTAAAATCCGATGATGAAAAAGAAGGTGGAGAAGAAGAAGATGACGAAGAGAGCGATGACGAAGAAAACAATGAGGTTATCCTGAAGAGCCCATCAACAAGGATCAGTCGGGAGAAGAACCTCCACTGAAGAGCTAACATAAGGGGAATCTCCAGAAAAGGAAAATGCCAGAGTCTCTACTGATGCGAACGAAACTGGTAATGATGAAGCTTGAGCCTACTTTGTGAAGATATATTTGCTTCTTCTTACTTTTTTTTTTGTATTTTTGTTCTCTCCTTTCCAAATGATGACGCTTTCGAGCTGATGAAATGTTAACTTGTTGCCTGTTTAATGACAAATAATAATTAATAAATTTATACCACTTTTGTTGAATCATGTCCTTTATTTTATGTTCGTATGAGAATAACATTTAACATTTTCCTCCATCCATTAGTTAGAATATTGCCTTAGCCAAAATTAATTACCAAAATGATATATTTTTAATGCTTATTTACTTCTTCACTAAAGTCGAAGACCCTAATAATCTTACAAACCCTAAATCTTGACCATGCCTCATCTTTTTATACCTAGCGGTGCATTATTAATGGCCATTTACTTCGTCGGCGAAGTTACGAGCCTAAATACTCCCGCGAGCAATAGTCTCTCATACCTTACCTTATCTGGCTACTTCAGCTCCCTAGAGGAGGGCGTCATCCCTTTATATTCCCCATGGCTTCCCGTTCAATGAAGCAAACATGTGGTAGGTGTACCTTGCGCCTCCCACCCTGTTCTGCAACAACCATTTGTTTTTCGTGGATCCCTTATTCTTTCGCCTATGTGGCTTAGGGTACGAGGTCCACACCCTAGGAGGGGTGTCTTGGGGACCAGGCATAAACTATCAAGGACTTGTCCTTATGGAAATAGCCGGTAATGCTTCAAACGCCCCGAGTACCCATGCCTCAACTGTGTATCTCGGCGCCTCTTGCATAGTCTATACCTCATGTCGAATTTCTTTCGCTAGGCTATGATGCGACGAGAAGCGGCGAATCATAACCCGACAATATTCAGCGAATGTAGGTCTTAAATTCCTCTTTCCTTTAGGAGGACAGGTCTTATCGGCCTCCTAGTGAAGTCTTAACTTCCCCTCATAGGTCTTACTTATTGTGCCTCTTGCATTTTAAGCAAATGATCCTAGGACCTCTCCACGTAATATGTCATAGGTCTTATAAATTTGCCTTTTGCATCTTGGGCGAATAGTAGGTCTCATGTATTGACTGCCCTCGCCTCATGGATGGATTTTGGATCATATTACATGGGGTTATATCCTGTAATCCAGGTTTTATTAATTATTAATGGTCTTATTTAGGGATACTATCGTACCTTCCTCGAGAGCCCACGCCTTCCATTTTGACTTCATGGATAATATTTTTTAATATATCTCGGGATCCATGGGTGATCCAATTTCTCCCCTTCGCGATCTACCAATTCATATGCTCCATTTCCAACAATTTGCTTTACAATGTATGGTCCTTCCCATGTTGGCTCCAGCTTTCCTCCAGGTCCTTTTTTATATGGCGATATCTCTCGCAAAACCATCTCGCCAGGCTCATACTCTCGTATCTTGACCTTTTTTTTATACTCTCTTTCCAGTCTCTTATGGTTATTTTCCATGTTCTGTAGCGTTTTCTCTCAATTTTCCTCCAGGTCATCCATTTTATACAATACGAGATCTGAAGTTAGATTCTTGATCCAAGCCTCCCTCTTTGTTGTTGATATCATCACTTTTGTGGGAAGTACTGCTTCCACTCCATATGTTAAATGAAATGGGGACATTCTTGTTGCACTTCGCCGAGTTGTTCAGTATGCTCATAACATATTATGCAACTCTTCACACCACTCCTTATGCTTCCTATCCAATTTTTTCTTTAAATTGCCAGCGATGGTTTTATTCTTTGCCCCTGCTTGCCCATTACTTTCTAGATAGATTGGAGTTGACTTGCCTTGCTGAATTTTAAATGCATTGAACAACATAGCTATGATTTCTCCTTTAAATTGTTTTCCATTGTTCGAAACGATCTCTGATGGTATTCAGAACTTGCAAATAAATTGTTCAAGCAAAAAGGCAAACACACATTTTTCTCCAATATTTTTTAGCGGCTTCGCCTCCACCCACTTTGTGAAGTAATCTGTGGTTACGATCAAATATTTCCTTTGTTTTGATCCTGGGAACAACAGCCCGACGATATCAACTCCCCACTCTGCGAAAGGCCATGGAATGAGTACCAAATGTAAAATTATTGTTGAAGTATGAATCTTTTTGCCGAATCTTTGATATTTTTCGCACCTCTGAGACATCTCCTTCGTGTCTTCGTGCATGTAAGGCCAAAATAACCCTAGCTTTGGATTATTGTGCCAACGATCTCATCCCATTGTGATTCCCTGCATCTCCATAGTTTATGGCTATCAAGATTTCCATTTCTTCTTCTTTAGATAAACATCACAACAATGGCCCATGAAAGGATTTCCATTCCTTTTTCTTTAGATAATTCGTGGACTTTCTTTTGATCTTGTTAGCCTGCAGCCTGTCTTTGGAAATTTTCACTCGCTTAAATATTCATGAATTGGAATTCGCCAGTC
Source organism: Papaver californicum (assembly GCA_023531435.1). Lineage (NCBI taxonomy): Eukaryota > Viridiplantae > Streptophyta > Magnoliopsida > Ranunculales > Papaveraceae > Papaver > Papaver californicum. The sequence goes on along the minus strand of JAJJMC010014255.1, from coordinate 296,069 downwards.
ACCTGTTTGCTCGTCTTTGCTCATGCTGATTGCTAGTGCTTCCATATTTACAACTGTTTGCTCTTCTGAAGGGTAGTGCAACCACTCTATTTGCACCAAAGTGGACGATGGTTCACTCATCATTGAAGATACGAAGGCCAAGGCATCATCCATTATATTGTCTTTTCGGAAAATGTGCCTTTGAGGTTCGAAATTGGTGATCTATAATACCCCGTAATCTTTCGATACCTTTGCGTTAATGGATCGAATGTTTGATATCTTCCTTTAATCTGCCGAACCACCAACTGAGAATCGGTTGTAAGACTGATATCATCGAGCTTCATTTTAATTGCTAACATGAGTGCTTGTATCATCGCTTCGTATTCAGTTTCATTGTTGGCTACCAAAATTTCAAGCCAAAATGAATGGACGATTTTCGTGCCTCCTGGCGAAGTAAAATCTATGTTAATTCCTCTTCCATTACTATTTGAGGACCCATCGACAAATATTTCCCACCTGCTTGGATAGTTTTTTTTTGAACAAGTCCTTGGGATCTGTGAGATCTTCTTCCAAATTCATCATTTCTTCTACGTCTTCATCCTCCTCTAGTGGAAAATCGGCTAGAAAATCGGCGACGACTTGAGACGTTTCTAATGTCAATATTCCATACTCTACTCCGAAATTTTCTATTTGAGCGTTCCACTTCGAAACTCTTCCCACTCGCTGAGAGTTTTTTAGCACTGACTCAATGGGTGTCTTCATCATTACTTCATCTTATGAGTTGCATACACCAGTGCCAATATCAACTGTTCAATCTTCGTGTAATTTCTTTCTGCTGAACCAAGAGTTTTACTGATGTAGTATATGGGTTTTTTAATTCCTTCATCATCTCGGACCAGTATTGCGCTAATGGCATCCGAAGTTGCTACGAGATACACTAAAAGGATTTCCCCATGCTCGGGTTTTTGCAGAACTGATAAATTCTCCAAGTATTCTTTAATTCCTTGAAGCGTTTGTTCACATTCATCTGTCCACGTGAATTTGGATCCTTTCTTTAAGGTATAAAAAAATGGCTTGCATTTGTCCGAAGACCTGGCAATGAATCTGCCCAAGGATGCGAGTTGTCCATTGAGCTTTTGTACATCTTTCAGTGTTGCTGGTGATGACATGTCCATGATTGCTTGTACCTTTGCCGGATCAACCTCTATCCCATTCTTTGAAACTATATATCCTAAGAATTTTCCCGAAGCTACACCGAAAATGCACTTCGTCGAATTGATTTTTCATTTTAAATTAGCGTATTTTGTCGAAAATGTCCTTTATATATCGCACATGGTGTTCATATTTTCTACTTTTCACCAACATACCATCCACATATACTTTCAACGTAGAATGCACCCATTCAGCGAATAATTTCTCCATCATTCGTTGATAGGTAGCACCTGCATTCTTCAACCCAAAAGGTATTCTGGTGTAACAATATAATCCTCTTGTGGTAAAGAAGAAGGTGTGCTCTTGATCTTCTTCGGTAAGCGGTATTTGATTATGGTCTGAATATCCATCCATGAGAGAGGGAGTCTCTTATCCCGTCGCTGATTCAACCATGTAGGTATATCTGGAAAAGGAAAGTTATCCTTTGGGCATACCTTGTTCAATTCACTGAAGTCAATATAAATCCTGATTCTTTTATTTTTCTTCGGAACAATCACCATGTTTGCAATCCACTGCGGGTACTTTGTTGGTCTAATAATTCCTGCTTCGCTCATTCTTCTCAGTTCCGCCTCAATCGGTTCGTGATAAACTGTTGCGACTTTTCTAATTCTCTGCTTGAAAGGATTCATCTCTGGGTATATATCTAATCAATGACACGCCATTGAAGGATCTATGTCTGGTATATCTTCCATCTTCTATGCGAATACGTCTGCAAACTATCGTAACAAATCCTCCAACCTCTTCCCCTTATCTTCGTTTAGCTTCGTACCTATCTTGACTATCTTTTGTTCATCCTCATATCCCAAATTTATGTCACAAGTAGGTTCTGCTGATGTGAAATTCTTTGTTGGCCTATGAGGGGGGTTGGACTCTTTAATTGCTATGCTGGCGAACCTTTCTTCCCTGAGATTTCGCTCGGAAGTCCAGTTCCGCTCGCTGCATTTACTTCATACACCTGCATTTCATGTTCCTTCTTGCTTTCCTTGGCATGCTTTTTTTTTTCTTGTCTTCCTTAATCTTGTCAGCCCGTTCTTCGTTCTAGCGAACATCTATCTCGTTGCAATATTTTACTTCGACAGGATCTCGCTTAACTTTAGCTACTCTGTCTGGCATCGGGAAACGCAAGCATTAATGATATGTCGATTTTATTCCTTTAATTCCATGGACCCAAGGTCGTCTGATGATGGCGCTGTAAGGGGATTCCACATCAAATACATAGAAGGTAGTGATTGGTTACATTTTTCCAAGAGATATTACCATGGCGAACTCTCTTTTTGGATTTGAAGGCACTCCGTTGAATCCGTAGATTTATAAGTTGATGGGATGAGTACAAAATCCGAAAAATCCATTCGTTTGAAGGTGATGTAGAATAGAATGTCCCCTGAACTTCCTGTATCATCTAAAACCTTGTCCACCGCCCACTTGCTTATCTTTAAAGTAACCACGAGAGGATCCGTATGGGATTTCCCATTATCCGGTGCTTCTGATGCTGAAAATACAATTGGTTGCGCCATCTGTTTCTCCAGAGGTGGGGCTTTTTCTACGCTGAAAATCTCCTTCCTGCTATGGTCTTGCTGATGCACCCTGTTCATGATGTTGTTGTGAAAGTTGGTATTTGTGCTCGCTGAGTGAATGATGGAATGCAGGTAGCTGGCTCCTCGCTCAATTTCAATATTGTACACTCGTGGCGCTTCTGGCTCCGCTCATGAAGGTGGTGGTGATGGTAGATCTCCCAAGAACTCCCGGAGCTTTCCCTGTTCTACCAGGCATAGCATTATTCTTTGTACGTTCCTGCAGTTGTCAGTGGTATTACCATGAAATTAATTATATTCGCAGAATTGGTTACTATACATGGAGAGAGTTGGTTCCACCCCTTTTTTGTGCGGATATGGAATGTTTTCGGATTCAGTTTCATCGATATATCGCATGAGAGGTGCCAATGGTGCACTCAACTTGGGTAGCTTTAAGTCCTTAAACCTGGGAGTATTTGGTGTTTGCGTGTCAAACCTCTGGTCACTAAGTCTGCCTCCGCCAGAAGGATGCTCCCACTGCTGCTGGAATCTACCGGCATCATTGTTCACCCAATTTCTTCATGGCTGTATATCTCGCTGGTGTGGTCGTGGATACTTTTCCCAATAGATATATTTGTAGTCCACTCGCGGTACATCACCTACTACATTTGTAATTCGTTGTACATTCCTAGGGTTTCGGAAGATACTCTCCTTCGCTTCTACAGGCTGCGAAGCTGCCTCCTTCAGTATTTCTTCCAAGGCAATTTACTTCCTGAAATTCCCGTAGCTCTTGCATGGTCAATGTATTCTTGTGCTTGAATATGGTCATGTACAGCAGATCAGTCGGAAATAACGCATTGATGAAGCTCCGAACTAAATTCGTTTCCATTTCGTGACCCATGACATCGCTGCATAGGGCCCTCCATCTATTTACAAGTCTTCACAAGCTTTCTCCAAATCTCCTATTTAAACTGAACAGTTTTTCCACCCTAGGTCTCAGCAAGTTGTTGTGCATGTATGCTGCGAGGAATACTTTTTCAAGCTCATGAAAGGATGTGATGGAATATTCTGGGAGAGCATCAAACCAAGCCAATGCTTCGCTTTTCAGGATAAATGAAAAGTATTTGCACATGACTTCGTCACGATGCTCTCACTGTAACAACGACCGTTGATAAGCTTTGACATGTTGTATTGTGCTTCCTGTCCCATCGAAGATACTTCCGAAGGTTGGCATTGTGCATTTGGGGGGCAAATCCGTGTATAATATGTCAACAATGAAGGGATACCGCTTCGCTTCTGCTATGTCATCTGTTAATTGCTGGCCCTTCCCATTGTTCGGGTAGCTTTGGATCATGTCTCACATGTTTTTTAATTCTTTCAATACTTCTTGATTCACGTCTCTTTTTTTAGCCTTTTTTAACTGTCATTTCATCTCCTCTCGACGTTTTTCTGGCATCACGCTCTTCTGGACTCTCTCCGTGGTTCCCCTGACGCTTCTTGGTTGGTTCTTTCCGTCTGTTCATATATGACACTGAAGAACTTGATTTCTCGAGGAGGCTCCTCATGTAGCTTATGATTTTCTTCAACAAGCTCTAAATTTTGTTGCTTAAGCAACTCTTACTCTGGGCCAATTTCTTCTTCGCTTCTCTTATCTTAGAGAGCTTTCCTTTTAATTTTTCTACTGACATATCCCTTTCATCATCAGATTTGTCACTTTCATTAGATGTATGTGCCTCTAATCCTTTATCTTCTTCATGATGAGTGCTTCTAGATGGACTTCTCCCTTCTTCATCATCGTGACACACTCCCCCTTCTACTGTTTTATCAGTATGATGCCCTGGCCTTGGATTCACTATGCGACTGCCTCCAATCCAGAAGCTTTTCCTTGGGACTGTTTTATCCACTTTTGAAGCCATTTCTTCTCTTTCGAAGTCTGCACAGTAAGGTAAATGGTTGATGTACTCTTTAGCGAGTTTTCACCAGTGGACCCTACGATTCATGACATTGGATGCAGATCCAATGATCATGATTAGGAAAACCATATTTATAAACCCTAGATCTGACAACTGACTCAAAATATTAAATACTTATTCTAAACCAATGATTATTTCAACAGATCCAAGGTAATCCTCAGATAAAAGACTTAACTACCTATGATTTAACCATTAAAAGTACTTATTCTTATGAAAATAAAATCTTTTGATGTAAACCTATCAAAAACAGAAAATTATATTATTTTTTTAAAAAAAATTCTTTTCAAAAGTTCTCCGGGTTGCAAAGATCTTAAGATTTTGAAGACTTGTAACTTTTTGCAAACAAAAATTTGAAAATAGTTTTATACTCTTATCAAATTCAAATTTTTAAAACTTCTTAGAGAATGATAAACCAAATATATGATTTCTACTTCAAAACCCCAAGTTTTATGAATTCCCTTTTCCCTTAGATTGCTGTTTTTATAGAGACTTGCTCTTCGAGACTCAGATCTAGAATCTCCTTCTTCAAAACAACTAAGATCTAACTTTTTTCCTTTTAAATAAAGCTACAAAGGCTCTAGATCTAAACTTTTTCTAAAGAACCAAGTATTTGAGTAAGATACATCTTCAATGAAACTTGTCCCTGTTTCTAGCGAAAAAATGTAGTTGCAGGAAAACCTACAACACACCCCAAAAAACTATCTTAAGCTATCTGTTGTCTCAGTCAAGATTTGAGGTCCAAGTTCAAGCCATGATAAGTAAAATGAAGAAAACAAAGGATTTACGTGGTTCAGTGTTAAAACCTACTTCCACGGGAGGGATTTCACTATGATATGATGAAGATTACAAGCTCTCAGACTTACTATAAATATGTTCTCAATTACTCTTTTATGTCTCAACAGTATGCTCAACCATATTACATTGTTTACAAGCGTATTTATAGAAAAATAATGAAAATGGATTACATCTCCTTTTACTTCGCCTGGTGCCTCGCAAGAGGTATCTTCGTCGTAGTTTTATTGGAGAAGAATCTATATTCGCTGGTGCTCACCTTCGCTGACCTGCTCGTTGGTCATTCTTCACCATTTCAGTCTTCGATGCTCTGTTCTTCGTCGAATTGCAGCTCGTCACCTGTCCCGACGACAAACTCAGACTGTTGATCTGGCCTTTTTTCTCGTGTATTAAATGCCCAACTACCCAATTCAAACTCGGTCGTTGATCTTTGGTTAGTGTTTTCCACGTGTCTAAATCTCCTGGAGAATGCGGAAATCCCTATGTTGACTGAGTGTAACTTCAATACTTGTCTGGAATACACTTCTGCTGTGTTTATGCTTTGCAATGTGAACACGTGGCGAAGTGATTTTCTGCCCCCACATATACAGAACATGGAACTTGGAACATATATTAAATTGTTCATTACCAAAGATACATAACAAGTACGCAAAGAAAGTAAACATCCAGAGAAGCAAATAGACACGCTTTGATAGAAATTCATATGGGTGTAAATTGAGTTATAAACTTGCAGATCTAGTAAGCTTAGTGAGTTGTGAGCGCCAGGAAAAATAGTACTGCGGTCCGAGGAACTAGTATCCAACACTTTAGGATTAAAAGGTGTTCATTGTACTTCCCCTAATTTTAAATCAAAAAGATAACTGACCTCCTAAACATACTAGTATAACACCTAATCAAAAGCAAAATAAAAATAATGAATTTACGTAAGAGCGCAATCAAAACCTAGTTTCCATGACTCAAGAAAATGCAAAATTTGAAGATAATACACGAATTCAAGAGGATCATCAGATACCCATTGCATTAATTTTCATAAATTATATATTAGACACAAGTTGAGAAAAAAATCAATAATTTTTGTTTAAAACCCTAAATTGAAATTCACAATCCAATTTTTAATCACGAATTCATGATGATTTCTAGTTGTGGTTGTCCAAGTTTCAAAGAACTACATTATCATTCACAGGTTTATTCAACAAAACTTTAATTAAGTAAAGCAGTTCTAATTCAATTCGAAAGTAGAATTGAAAAAAAAATATTTACCTCCTCAGGCCAAGCATCCATTGATCTACATCAACAACCTTGATGGTTCTCAACTCAGTTCCTTAAATTTCTCATACTAAATCTTAGGTTCTTAGAATCGCCAAAGAAAATCCAGTTAAGAGAACCATAGAGACAAAGATGAATAACGATTTTTTTTCGGTATTATGCAATTAAGGTAAATGGGTAAACTAGGAAAACAAAGATAAATTTTACCAAGTATTACACATATATGTCGCCACCACGTCAGCAGATTCCCATGTGGAAAGGTTGTTAACAAAATCTTAGATGTTTAAATAACAGTGGGGTTATAAGCATAACTTTGAATAAAACAGGGTCATTTACATGGGGTTATAAGCATAATTTTGAATAAAACAGGGTCATCTATGTAACTAGGACCATAAAGTGGGGTTATACAAACATAATCCCCTTAACGGATTTCCTTCTTTAATATAGTTCCACCAAAGTGAGCAGTGAAGGGGTCTTCAACTTTGACAAGATTCCCTAAAAAAATCCGATCGTCATGCAGATTCCCGTGAGTACTATAAATCGCGGCTGCAGGACTTTAGTAACGCTTGTAAAAGTTGCTTTGTGCAGAATAGTAACCGTTGCACATACTTTAGGATTCTGGATACCTGTGACAAAAAAACCGTTGCTAGAAATATTTGAAACGGAAATATGCATTCCGGGGGATTGGCGAACCACGAGATCTGGAGAACTAGCCTTGAAGAGAGTAACCACACATATTCAACCCACCACACAGGCTTCGAGAAGTCACACTTCAAGAAGTTCCAACAATTTCAAAACGCTGGTTACAAAAGGGACAATTACCATAGAAGCTGCTGCAGCTCTGGACAAAGAGATACTTCAGGGATAGTCACTTCAAGAAGTTCCAATAATTTCAAAACGCTGGTTACAAAAGGGACAATTATAACTATAGAAGCTGCAGCAGCTCTGGACAGAGATACTTCAGGGAGAGTCACAATATACTCTATGAAAGGCTGTTTAATTTTGAAACACGCATAATCTCAGGTAACAAGCTTCTTTCAGACTTCTACTACAGCAACTTCCTCTGCCAGTCACAAACTGAAAACTGATTCAAAAACAACCCAGATGGATTTGAACCATCAACCTCCGCAAACCATTAAACAGGTTTGGGTGCTCTGCTCTTGCCATTTTGAGCTTATAAGTTCATAATAAGAAGTTAAACAATGCTCTTGCCATTCTGAGCTTAGGAGTTCATAATGAGAAGTTAAACAACCTAGCCGTAAGCATATCAAACCTAGTGGAAATTTTCACAAAAAAAAATAGCATTTGCGTAGAAGCCCTACAAATAAATTATTTTACAGCAAAACTAGCTCACATAAAAATAGCATTTTTATAGAAACCCTACCAAGAAACTTTTTACAGCAAAATCAGCTCCGGCAAATTTCAAAATCTTAGAGAGTTGGTGTGCGCTTGACTACCAAAAATTTGAACCACAACAAATCCGTGCATCCATTAAAAGTACCATGTTCTAATGGCCATTTGATATTTCTCCGTGTTCCGGTTTAAAAGCCAAGGACTAACGACAAAGAAGACATGAAGGCTAACTAGCTCACAATGTTGAGCACTTGAGTTTCTTCCAGTCTCCTGTTGACCAAGAAGACATGAAGCCATAGAAACAAAACATGTAAAAAACCAATCGTAACCCACAATATGGAAGACTAAAAACATTACTATTACAATACAAGGCACATCAATGTTATTTTTGTTTCTGAATATTGCTAGCAAGAAATAACATCGGACCAAAAAATAGCTTTCCATAATAAAAACACATGAAATGCAACATCAAAAATTCCAAAACCAACCAACTGGACAAGTGCAGACCAATGTACAATTACAGAGCTGAGTACTTGTACTACAAGAGAGATGATTCTTAACTAGAGTTCGCCAAGAGTATTACCACCACAAGCCAAAACGTGTTTCTTAGCATGAGCTTAGCACAGTACAACCTCATTTCCTTGCAAACTAAAAAAATTTTACACACTACAGAATAGTCATCGACGTACAAATTTGTCATTAAAATTATGAAACCAATTTATATTTAATACTAACCATATAAATAACTGCACTGATCTGGAAGAAAAAAAAATGTAATGTATATGGATGTTAACAATTATTCGTCTATATATATCTAATTTTGTGAATAAATCCCACTGATAAAGTAGATACACGTCTAACCTTTGAAACAATGACTTGGTATTATTTGGTAATCGAAATAGATATTTACTGATCTTTGATGGAACCCGGTAATTAAAGGTATATTTATATTCTTCGATTGAAGCGGAGAACTAAGGGTGGGTGCGACTGTTTAATCGGTTTGAAGCCGAGTTTTAATCTAAAAGCAAGTATGAAGGAAATTTTTTTTGATCGATTATACCTTATGGAGTTGAAGGTCGGCCAGCAAAATCCCTGGATTCGGCCCTCACATATTTCGATGATTTTGAATAGGTTTTGATCTATCCTTGATTCAGCGCTTCCTTCAACGATCTTGAATTAATTTTGATGATCTATCCTTGATTCGTAGCTTAAGGATTTCGACAATCTTGAATTGATTTTGATGATCAAAAATTAAGATTCTGATGGCGGTACGTGTAGTGATATGGAATCAAGATGATAAAGTAGGGACACTAACATACACAACGGGAGAACCCGGGCAAAAAAAACACCCCGTGCGAACACCCCTGATCAACACCAAAAGTCGGTTTTTTCTATTATGTTTTTTTTTTGACCTGCCAAGCAAGCGTACCCGTCATGGCAAAGGTCAGATGACAAAGGAGATTCGATACACAAATACTCTTACATAGAGATTTTTGTATCGATCTCTTTTACATCTTCCTATTTCAGATATCTCACACCAACTCTCATATTGACTGTTCACCATGAATTATACCTTCCTGCTACGAATGATTTCATCAAAGATCTAAACATCCCGCTACCGGTGATTCCTTTCTTCTGCTCCTACCCCCTACCAAACCTAAGTGAGACCAGATCCGCACGAAATCCATCAACAATCATTCTCCCGTTGTCATCAGAATTCCCTGCATAATAAAAAGAAAAATAATCGATCTGAAGATAGAAAATAGATCTAGTAAATTTTGAAACCGTTTTGATAAATCGATCTGAAGAAAACCTCTGACTGAAAATTGATTTCAGAAAAAAAAATTAAAACCGTCTCAAGAAAATAATCCGAAAACCAGAAAGAATGAAGAAAGCAGTTCAGAAATCTAATCTAGATTTAAAAACATACCAGAAAGAACAAGAGAGCGAAAATCAGAAATAACTAAAACAAGAGAAGAAGTCTCAATATATAGCAAAACCTAGAAGGAATAGACGAATAAGATTAAACCGGATAGTTGATAATCAAAGGCTGAGATGCAAATATCGGGTTTTAGTTGGTTCCTTTGCTATTTTAAGGCGGTTTAGATAATCTACGGTTTATAATGGCGTTGAATAATTGTATGGTCTTAGATGCATGACGCGTTTTAGTTGCGTACAAATGACGGATGTTCTAGACTCTTCTTTTCTTTTTCCCCGAGTCGGACTCCTATTAGAAGCGGTACCCGAAATTCGTTTCCGTGTGTAAGATCGGACAATATCCATTATCCAAATTTTCTTAAGACAGGATATAACTCCAATATGCCCTAATTTACACTCCGTTAATTTGAATTTGATTTGAGATAATATCAAGTCGTACTTTTCAGCTTTGATGTTCGGTTTGAGATCTAGCTTAACTCATATGCCTGATTCAGACGAGATAATCGAGACGAAAAAAAAAAACCAGTAGTCAGCGTTCAGCGTGTTGCCTGGATTCCTCAGCCAACACGCTAGTGGTCTAGTCTTAAACATTGAAACATAATAATGTGTTCCATCCAGGTATTGTTGTTGAAGCATTCCCTTAAAAGCTGTGGGGTGAGTTTGGTTGGCACCGATAATATTGTGATATCAGTACAGTTTCGATCTAGATGTTAGACAGATCACAGATATAGTATATTTTTATTTTTATTTATTTTTATTTTATTTTCTAAAAAGAGAAGGGCTCTAAAGAGCCCACAAGATAATGCAACTTGCGACAATTTCGACTTTTTTCAACGTTCGCTTAAAAAACCAAGTTGGCAGTGGCATGACATTTTTCCTTTTAAGTTCTCTTGTTGAAAGACAGACTTCGATTACATCATTTTATATTGACCACGTATTGCACATATCCATGTTTGTTTGAAGCTTGACTCTCTGCTCAACGAAACGTCAACACCTCTGTGGCCTCTAAGTTCCAAGAGTTCATACTAAATGTTAACTTGGTATCACGCTACTACTCGGGGATATGTGGATGCCAGAACCAAAGGATTTAATTGCAGTCTCAAGATCAAATTCAGCAACTTATATCAGGAAAGATGTTTCGGTTAAGGATCGTATCCAAGAGTTAAGACAAAACCAACAACAGCATACTATTGTCATGCTTAGTGCACACAACTGAAACTGTGTGGACATAAAATCACATTGTCAAATGTAATCATCGTCAGGTACAAATATGGGAGAGCTAACTTTGTGGTGATCAACAGATACAATCCCTAACAGCACTTTTCCCAAGTTCGAGATAGCTACCAAGTCCATAAGATCGTGACACGTGGAAAGTACTAGAAAAAAATCTATGGCTAAATTTGAAATGGGTAGTTGAGCATTTAGTAAGCAAACAGAATGGTTAGATCAATAGTTTACAGTTTGACGGGATAGGTGGCGAGATATAATACAACGAGGTCCAGAGTGATAGTGATAGTTTCAGCGAAGGCAAGTTGACCAGCAAGGACATATACCAGCGACGTAAATGCTTCAGCAAGAAATCTACATTAAAAAGTCATTGCGAGGATAGCGAGCGAGCGAGCAAAGTGGGTTGTCATCTACTATTGTAATTTGTCTATATAAAGGGTTGTAAACAGTGTAAAATGGGATTCATAGTGTGCTAGGAAAAAAAGGCCGAGAAATATCTTGTATTTGACTGAGAGCTTATAATCATCATTCATCCATAGTGAAATCACCCCCGAACCATGTAAATCACTTGCGTCATCTTACTTTCCTTATTTATACATGAACCTTAACTTCATAAACTTGATTGATAATATTAATAATAGCTTTAGGATTGTTTTGTTTTGAAAGAAAAACAGTTTTAGGATTGTTCTATGAGTGTACTGTGGGTTTTCCTGCAGCTATATAAACATTGACCCCTCTCTTTCAAGCAAGTTCCCACAGCATAATCATCTAAGTAAATGCTCTCCAAGCATGCAACGAAACTTTTTTCCATTTCTAAAGCCTGTGTTAAATCGTCTGTTCTGCTGGCAGGGGTCACCTGATATACTGTAAAGGATAGTGTAGTTTGAACTACTCACGTTCCAAAAGTAACATTCATCAGAACCATCAAGGTGGTGTACTTGTTAGCACTTCCTAATCCACTTGTTGCCAAGTTCCCACTCAAATTCAGCACACCCAGTCCTTGTTGTGAATTGTTCAGAACGCTGGACACCCAAGGAGACGCACTTGAACCCGCTAAACGCTTCTCGTCAAATCCCAAGGAGACATATGAAAGTGGAGTGTGGTTGCCATGACCTAGAGAGGCCTCTTAAGTACGAAAATACAATGGAAAGTTTTGATATCTTTTAATCTATGTATATATAAGAAGACGAAGATGGAATCATGGCATAGACACGGCTACTTGCATCTATTGTCTGATTCACTATTTGTGAACTTCCACGCAATGTCATTATGTTGGTGAAACTGAAATCCTGAAGTGAATTAGCAGTGATATTCCCATGAGAGGATCTAACCCAATCGGACACTGAAGCCGCCCTGATTGCACTAGTAATGTAAGAAGCCTTTTTCTTTGAAACCAATGAGATTTTAGAAGGTGGATTTTCATTTCTAATCAACTCTCTTGTAGTTGTGTCACTATGATCCAACCAAATTTGAAAATTTGCATCTATATTCAAAGCATTTGTAACACCAAACCCGAACTCATGTTGTTTCCCATCCAAAATCTTCCCTAAAAAAGGCGTAATTTCGATATCATAAGAAGGGAGATCAAATGATCCAATGGCAGTAATGAGAGGATTAAACCCACCAGTAAAAGGCCAAACTGCACCAATTTCATCACCATTTAATCTAACAACCACTTCTCTAAAAGGTCCATTTCCAGGTGTATCGGTAAGATTATATGCATTTATATACTCGTTCTGAGGTATTGTGAATATTTTGGACTGAATATTTGTGGAATTCTTAACCAGGAACCATAACCCATCATTCAAAGGAAGGTTTCTTGAAATGGGCATGACCAACTCAGCTGGATTTTTAACAGTTGATGGTGATTATAATGAAGAGGGTAAATGAATTGACATGGTAAATAGCAGTCAGTATAAGTAGAATCAACAGTATTACCAAGATAAACAGCCAACCGGATACATCCTAAAAGAGCTAAACAACACATATATCTCTCTTATCCTCAAGACCAAAACTCCCCAAACTCCAGCTGATTTCAGACCCATCAGTCTTTGTAATACCATCTACAAAATCATTTCTAAGATTCTAACTAACAGACTAAAGCTTATCTTAAATAGAATCATTTCTCCAGCCCAATCGGCTTTTATCCCTAACAGAAACATCCAAGACAATGTGATCATAGCTCAAGAAGTGGTA
>JAJJMC010014255.1:257497-277622 GCA_023531435.1 Papaver californicum | reverse complement strand
TCAGACAGATATGGGACACATCGTTCGCCTCAGTCAACATTTGCGACTTTCTACAGTCTACATTCATCTTCTAAGTCTTTTCATGTGATGGGTGGTTAGATAACTGTCTGAGTAGAACTCTGTTGTCTTAGATATGAATTTTAGTACGCTTGAGTTAACACTCGTGTACAGTGATTGGACCCATAAAGGGTAATGGTCCCTATAGCCGAATATCTAAGTAGCCAACTAACTAGCTTGTTTAGTGTCTATCCTTAATCGTTCACACCTTGCTAAGATCCGAATCCAGGTTTTGTGGGTATACCTCTTGTAAACCCTCTCGTTCACAACAGTTGTGCTTTTACTTGATGGATTATGCTTGGTTAATTAATTTTGATAGTCCATGCCTGTGATTTACCTCTGTTTGTTAGCATAACAAAACCAATTTTGGCAATTACTTGTGCTTCAATTAATTTAAAAAGAATTATCTGATTAATCACATAGGTTGTTAGAATTACCAGATTCCTGATTCCTGGTCCTTTTAAAATTATTCAAAAATCATCTTTAGGTTATTTAGTCTTTTTCTTACTCCTGGAGTTTTCCAGAGTTAATTAGAATCATTATTTTCTAAAATCATTACCTTCACAAGTTCGAGAATCGAACCTCTTTTTACCACTATATAAAATTACATCACCAGTACTCATCTTTTTATGCATTGTAATATAGCTAAGGAAATCTGGATGACCCTCTGGCCCAACTTGTACACCAATATGTTATCTCACAATTGCATATTAGAATGGATAAATTCTTGGAATAAGCATAACATCATGATTTCTTTCAAAGAAAACATTCCGATTGCCTATATATCTCAAATCCTTTGGAGGATCTGGAAACATAGGTGTAACATAGTTTTTGATGAAGTAAAACCCAACCCCAAAACCATTCTTCAAATCATAGCCAACACAGTGGTCGTTCCTCATATCCAACCCATCATCATAAACCACACAACTACCATCAACCCATTTCCCTACCCTTTCCCCATTGAAATCCAAGCACATCCCACCTCTCAGCCACAAGGCATCCTCAGTCACCTCTCGTCTGGTATCGGCAATCGCCAAACCCTCACAGCCATCATCAAAACCATCTAACCCATCCTACTACTGAATCAGTCTCAGCTGTTACCGTTCCTCCTAGGGACAATATCCCTTCTTGCAAGTCTTTAGCCCAAAAGCCTATCCAACCTAGTAGAACCATTCACCCCATTATCAATCAGGGCCATATCACAAACACATCAGATCCCCCCCTCCAAAATCAGACGAAACAATGGAAGTATCTTCAGAAGGCCATTAACTCAGAAAAAGGCCTTGTTTCAATCTGGGCCTCAACAGACGTTGAGTATGTTATTATAAATTTTGATGGGTCTTACTCTATATCTAACTATGCAGCAGGATATAGAGCCGTAGCCCGTACCCCAAAGGGATCTTTCGTAGCAGGGTTCTCAGGCGTGGCTAGAGCTGGGTTTAGTCATCAGGCAGAAACTATGGCTCTGCGAGAAACCATTTGCTGGGCAAAAAAGAAAGGCTGACGTCAAATTTTGTTCCGAGGAAATGCTAAGACTATCATCGATGATGTCAATGGAATCACTTCCTCGAGCCCATGGGCTTGCCACGCATTAATTAAAGACTACAAAAAGTTGTTAAATTTATTTCGGTTATGTAATTTAACTTTTATTGATAGAGAAGAAAACAAAATAGCAAACTCTATGGCAAATTCTGCCCGTTTAGAGGGGTCAGGAAAAATTTGGAGTGATCCTTCTCCTTTCCTTACCCAATTAAACGTGGATCTTTGTAGCCCTCTTTTCGATTAATGAATTTTTGTTTAGCCAAAAAAAAAAAAGAGTGAAGTGTACCATGTAATATCTTTCTGGACAGTCCAAATAATACCTGATGCTGTTGGTAGAGCAGTACAACTTGTAAATATTTCAACACCACTTACCAAAGATTCCATCAAATTGTCTTCCTTTAGCTGTTCAAGTACAATTCTAAAGAAATGTTTTGATGGGCAATTTGTAGGAGGTTTGTAATTGACAAGTACTGGTGATTTCCCATATGTATAACAAAAATCATGTTGAAGAACAAGACATGGTTTTGCGTTAGGGGGTAGTTTTATGGGTTTTGTTACTAGGAAGTAACTTGTTACTGGGGACTGAGATGATGAGAATTGTGATGAACTGAATAATAAGTGATTGGTTTTGTTTGGGAAGAAGAGAGAGAATTTGTGAGTAGACGAAAAGAACACCAGCAGAAGCAGAAGAAGAATCCATGATGTTAAACATGACATCTTAGTTCAATGGAAAGCCCCAAAACCTCAGCACATTAAGCTTAACACTGATGGTTCAGTTGATGATAACAATTCTGCAGGTATGCGAGGAGTTATAAGGGATGAATGTGGAAGATTTGTAGCTCAAGTTTTGCGCTGTCAGAAAGGCTAGGAATTTGGGATCTAACAAATTGAAGTGGAATAATGTGACTCCCTGTTCACTGGTGCCAAGGAATCTCCAACCCACTTTGGCACCTCAAATGGCTAATCAAAGCCATTCAAGAACAGAAGAGCTGTCTTTTTTTTTATTATTCTTTTGAAATTACCTAGTATAGGCAAGTTTAACTATGCAACTGATTTTTTTGGCCAAGGCTGCTGCTAAAAATATTCTGACTGGGGATTTGGATTTCTGTTCCACTCCGAATATATGTAATGTCCTAAATGCAGATGCAGACATCATGGGGAATGCCTACCCGCCCCGTTCTATTAGGCTCTAGTTTCATGTGTTGTTTTCAGCATATCGGAAAGAAAGAAAGAAAATACCAATGAATTGAGATATTGGAGAGAATTGAACGGAAAACCAAACAACATTCAACTAATCTCATCCAATAAGCTAGTGAACAACCTGTAATCAAACAAAAGTGGTGGTGTAGAATAGTCTCTTCCAAATGTTATCTATATCATGATGCAACCAACAAAAGTGGTTGTGTAGAATAGTCTCTTCCAAATAATTCCTTGGATGATTTGTTGTTCATTTACTTTTTGCAACTTTAAATACTGGTTGATAGTTAACCAGGACACAAAATCGGACAAGGAATGCTCATGCTCAAAATGAATAACACGTCTATTTGGAGCTTTGGTCCAAGACGATAAATGTCCTGGGAAGTAAACAGGTTGCCTAATCTAGGTCTGTGTTTGGGCGATAAACGAAATAACAAGCCTAAAGATACCAAACTAATGAAACTTTTGAAGGATTAATATGAATTAACATCAGTCCAGAAACCTAATCTGACCTTGTTTCTCTGCATTACTAATAACATACACTACATTTAATCAACAATGATATACTATATTATAACAGTTCTAAGACGCAAACAATAGTGGTACTGTCAAATTCTACAAGGAGAGAAAATGAACCCGAGCAAGTGTGTATTCTTTTCCTGCTATCCAAACACCGGTCTGTGACCATTGCACATCCTCCCAGTCAAGACTCTCCTCCAATACCTGCAGAAGGATAGTCCCTATCAGAATCCTATCCAGCAGAAGTAATAAGTAGTAACGTCATATTGTTAATCGGGAATCTAGCATATACCTATCAAACTAGAAAGCAAAAAAGAAAATCTAAGCAGACAAGTCGTTTCCCTTATATCTGGATTAAAGACTTATTAATGCCACTCAATTTTACTTATATACAACTCAAATTTGTTGACTATGCGCGAGAAGATCTGAAAATTTTGGATCGAAATATTATTGTGATCCTCAATGTTATACATTTTTCATAATTTTATCAACACTATTCTAGTAGGCTAGAATAGTAGTAGAAAATACATACCTCCAAATGTTCAATGGGCAACGGGATCCCAATTGAACGCATAACCCTCTGAGGAAGGATCTTCTTACAACGAGACCATCGGAATCCATCAATAACTACGGTTTCACGTTCAGCCAAATTTCTCTCACCATTTGAAGCATGAGAATTATGGTGGCTTTGATGTTTTTCCTTGTCACTTTCTGGTATATAAGAGATTGCGCTGACTGTTTTCTCTCCATTGAAACAGAGCTCGTACCTACCGAGAAATACAAAGATATATAAGTACCACCATAAATGAAGATGGCAGCTGCTTGAATGGTGGTTGCAAAACTTTAACTTATCCAAAGTCACCTAAACACACAAGTACAACTATGCAAATATAAAGACTACTTAGTAGGTTTATGGCTATATACACATATATTTCGGAAAAGATGAATATACCTGTCTGCAAGTGTTTCCAAATATAAAACTTCTCCCTTTTTCAAACGAGCAGATGTATAAAGAGGCTTCTTCAGTCCCTTGTCAGCAACTATGCTTATGCTATATTTAATCCTGAAGTAATTGTTAAGCAAGGGAAAGATTAATTCATGAAATTCTAAAAGCATTAGCAAAGCTAGATGAAAAAAAAAGACATCAAATCCATTGGGAAGGCAAATGCAGTTATTATGCTAGTTGCTAATTTAGTGTTTTATTTTTCCGGAATAACTTAGACGTAGGATTTCATAAACACTGTACACTACCTACATATTCCATCAATTATACTTAAAGTTAGATTGATAAAGAAGATAAAGTTTTAAACAGTATACAAGTTATACCAAGGTTCATTGCAGTGATTGTACTGAATTGTGACTTCTCGAACGAATCTTTGTTGCCGCATCGCATTCTACGTAAGATTAAATGATCATAGTTAATATTCAATGAAAAGGGCTTGAAAACAATACTATAATAATAATAATAATAATTGGAAGACGAAAACTATCAGACTCCCAACTGTTGATTGGCAACTGCGAATTACATCCAATATATTAGTAAAATAGTAAGCTTATTGGCATCTATATCACAAAAAAATAAAAAATAAAAAAAATCTATAACAACTCTCCAAATCAATATAATACTGAAGTAAGATCACAAGAATGCATTTTAGAAATGCAAGCAATGCAGGTGAAACTTAATACATGAATGCACTGTGAGGAGGTGTGTCGGTTAGAAAGGATTGACAGTGACAGTTATCAAGGTAGGAGATAAGAAAACTTGAGTGGGGTTAGAAAGGGCTAGGCACCTTGGTAAACATGTCCATATACGTCAATACTCATCATTAACTATTCATGAATGTCCAGAATCTTGTGACAACTAAGATGCCACTCTGAGTATCCAAGTCTTAACACTTCAATAAGAACCTACGGTTTTTTGACTGCCTAAAAGCTAAGGCTCTCGTCGTTCGTCCTTTCACCTGGATATCTACAAAGTCCATATAAACGTATCCAATGGGTCTATGCTTAAGATTAATCTCAAACTTTGACGTCAAATTACAGACTATTTATAATATAGAAGAGGGAAATCGAAAGTATGAACCCTTATTGATGCATAACTTGGTCAAACAGGGGAATAACTACATTCACACACTAGGTAGATTTTGTATATTTCCTTATTGTGTATAACCTCTTTTTCTTATTCATCTTACTATATGTATCCATTTAAACGTAACCAACAGGTCTATTCTTAAGATTACTCTCAAACTTTGACATCAATTTACCGACTATTCATAATATAGAAGAGGGGAATGTAAAGTATGAACCCGTATTCAGCATAATTAGGTCAAACAAGTTATTAACAACATTCACACACTACGAAGATTTTGTATAATTCCTTGTGTATATTCTCTTTTTCCTATTCAGCTACTAGGTGTATCCATTTAGACGTATCCAACAGGTCTATTCTTATTCTTATTATCAAACTTTGACGTCAATTTACCGACTATTTATTTATAATATAGAATAGGGGAATGAAAAGTATGAACCCCTATTCAGCATAATTTGGTCAAACAGGAGAATACAACATTTACACACTAGGTAGATTTTTTTTAACAAGTGCGCAACAAAAAATAAGTACAACAACACAGCATAGTCAGCAAATAAAGCAGAAAAATATGTTACCGAAGCTGCTGATCTGGTATTTATCGAACGTTCAACTGCCACTGGAGCAAGAGTAGGCTCCACAGTTGATGTATGAGTCAGACAAGGGTCAAGATCAATGCTTCCGCCACCCTTCTGTATTTAATTTTGACATTTGGAGAAAACAGAGTGAGAAACTAAGGGTAACTAATGATAAAATTTTCAAGTACAAACTTCTACCTCCAATGAAAAGCAGAGCAGATTAGTGTTTCAACTATTTTATATCCCCAGGAATTGGATACTAAAGGAAAACTTAACAAAAACAGAATTAATAACCTTTACAATAGAGCATCTTTCAACACGATAACTACAACCAGTTGCAGCTCCCCAAGCACGGGAACGGACATTATTTCTCAAGGTCGACATGTAACCTACAAAAAATGTAAATGGTTACCATAAATAAAGATAAGAGATAAACTACAATATAAAACACCTAGACGTACACCATAAAGCATTAAACATTAATGCACTAAAACTTTAAACAAAGTTTTCTTCAATGAAAGTATAACTTTATTGATAGAAGAGGTAAATATATAAGTAACTAACTAACAAAGAAAGTAGAAAGTAGAAACTCATTGCAGTGGAAGTTAAAGACAATTCATAATAGAGAAATATACAAAGGTTCAAAGTTTAATCTGTGAGCTTACAATACTGTGGAGGCAACACTCGAATAGTTGCGCATAGTTCTTGGATAGCAGGTGGAGGAGGAGATGCTGTTAGGCGGCAATAACCAGTGTGCATGAGAACTGCCAAACAAAATTCATTATAAATACTAGCCCCAGATATAAAATAGTACACTGGGTAAAATATAATTTTGACCAAGTTCACGTGGCTAACAGGAAATAAGTTACATACCAGCAACAAGGTCAGAATCATCTGTGTAGATATCCGTCCCCCATAACTGGCCACTTTTGACCTGCACATGAAATTTGAATTTAAGAAATAGGAAAAAAAGAAAATGATCAGAAGATTAGATATAGAAGGTACTGATATGGCTAGATATGTAGGTAATTAGTTGTCTTCTCAGACAAACAATGAGAACATGAGATAGATAATATTGGTTATCTAATTGTAACTACGAAAAAAATGGTAACTACCCTATTCATATATACAGGATTAAAGTACTTTCATCTTTTGGGGTCAGTAACACAAAGTAGAATATGTTATTTTTCTCCTTTCACTACCCTCCAAGATATTCAAGGGCTACCTTGTTAACCAAGAGAAAGTCGAATCCACAGGATCAACAATAAACATCTCAATAACAGTATTCAAGGGTCTGCCAAACAATCACAAAGTCTCCTCAAAAGGATCTCACAAAGCCAAATTATTATCTTGCCTGACCTTCAGATTTATCAGATTTTAAGTTTTTAGGTTATGTTTTGGAACCTCTCTAATGAGCAGTGAGGATATCTGCTTACATTTATAAGGCTACAGTGAACGCTTAATTCACAATTACTTGTAGCTATCGCTTGCAAATTACAGTTGGCAAACTAAAAAAGAAAAGTAAATTAAGGAAGGCTGATACTAATGACAAGAATGAAGTTTAATTACTTTTAAATAGCAATGCAACGAATATCTAAGTGTTTAACATATAAATGAAAACGGGTTAAGAATTATTTTCTTTTAAGAAAAGAAACATTAATGAATAAGTTTTTATATCACATGCTCATTGCTTACTTGACGATTTGTAGCAGTAACACATTCCGCAGGTATCCGAATTTCCAGAGTTGGGCCGTTAAGAGAGGAGTCATCTTTACTATTCTCTTGAGAGGATTCAAATTCCTTCCACAATTTTATCAACTCTTGCATGCAATCACCAATTTTATAAACCACACTAGTTACTTCTGGTTTTCCTGAAACAGAGAATAAAACAACCAACATGCAAGGTAAATTCAGAAAACAATATAAGCAGGTACAATAAAGTTCAGAAAAATTAAATGGACTACTTAATGAAGGATGCAGATTTGCTTTGCATAAAGAAACATGTTCTTGGTGGTTCTAAATGATTGCTAACCTTGAGATCTGCCAAAGAAAACAGACAATAAAAACTTTAGTACGTATTCCAGAGATAACTAAAGAAAAGTAACCAAAACATAAATGTGCCTCATTTTTTTTATATATGAAGTAAACCTTACCCTTCAATATCCCGAGAGCGAGATCGAAATCGAGGTTCCCTGTTTCCCACTTGAGGAGATCCCCTAGGTCGAAGCATCCTCCTACGCTGCTGATTGCTATATCCAAAAACTTCTCTTTCTCTTTCTGAACCTCCATCACCCTCTGTGCAGCCGTCATCTGACTCCTTATCAAAACACCTGCGTTTTCCTTGTCTATCTCCTTGAATATCAGCATCCTTTTCTTGCCTCTTTTCCTTAGCATCTTTGTCCTGGTTTTTCATGTTCTCACAATCTTTGAGCCTGTTTTGCTCTAAAGCTTGATTTTCCTGGTCTGCCATTACCGATTCTTTCTCATCATTAAGGGCCTCCTTCTCAGCCCCATTAACTGCCTCCCTCTTTATATGATTATTTTCCCTCTCCTTCAGTCGCTCTTCTTTATGAAGGTCCTTTCTCTCCTTCTCCCACTTCTCTGACTTTCTTTCTTCCTTAGATGAGTCCCTGCGTTCAATATTGTTATAACCTGGCTGTGTGATGTTTCGACGGTCATTTCTGTCTTTTTCCTTGTCTCCCCAATCCTTCGGTTTCTCTTCTTTCTTTTTCCTGTCCTTCTCTTTCATTCTATCATCCCCCCTTGTACCGGCCTTATTGTCGCCCAAAGATTCATGTGTACCTAAGCGATTTGGATCTTCAATTACAAAAGATTTATTTCCACTCTCAGCCGTACCTTGGAAATTAGTTTGCGGTGATGACCAAGGACCCAAACTCATACTTGAGGTTTCTAGATGTCTACCTCCTCTGTGATGTTCCTTAGGCTCTTTTCGGCTCAATTGGGTATTTCCTGCAGCATGTCCATCCCTCTCACTCTTCAACTCTAAATGAGGCTCCTTATCACGTTTCATTTCTTTATCATCACTACCTCTACTTTCTTTATCAATATTTGCATCTTTCTCACTCCTAGGACATTGAGAACTAATCCTTGCTTCGGTTGCTGAATGCTCGTTCCCAGTCTCATTTCCTCCTTGAACATTATTTTGAGGCAAGATCCTTGCAGTTGAACTTCCATCTGGTGTATCAGAATATCTATTTCCTCTGTGGTGTTCTTTTGATTCTTTCTGGTTTGAAACAGTACTATTACCTGAGTTGAAAATACTCTTTTCTGTCCTCGCACCGCTCTTCAAATCTATATTAGACTCTCTGTCGTGTTTTATGTCATTTTTATTCTCATCCATCTTATTTTCTTTCCTCATATCATTCTCAACTCTGGGACAAAGTACATCCATCCTTTGAGGAGTTGGTTCAGCGTCCAACCTGGTTTCTGAAGAATGTGTGACATTGCGATCTCTGTTGTTCTTCGCATCTTTCAAGTTCAACTCCAACCTGCTTTCCGAAGGAACTGGGTTATATGTTGGAAGCAAAGGTGATCTTTTGTCAGCATCACGAGATTCAATCCGAGGAACTTTTGCCAATCGACCATCTGGCCCCTGCTGTTCAGAAGGAAGAGGGTGGTATTCGTTAGAAACTGGATGAGAAGCTTTTCCTGAACCCTTACTGGTATCTTCAAGTGTCTGTTTGGAAGTCACAGGATGGCTTCCCTCTTCATGTGGTCTTTTTGGAGCACCACTCATGATCAGTCTCACAGAAATAACTGAAAACAACAACTGTATTCTTGTATCTTCCCTAGCGAAAACATCTGCTAAACGTCACCTGTGAATCAAAGTCCAGACGCCAAAATTTAGCAACCGAAAGAATTTAACAAGGAGAATCACACTATACTGTAAGAAATGACATGAAAAAGTGAACCAACCATATGATAAACAAAAACATTCACCTATCAGGTCAATCTTTGACCTCAACATTGCAGTGCAAGAGATAAACCCAATGGTACAAGAATGAAACCTAAACAATCTTCTACAAACATATTTTAAAAAAATCACAAAAAAAGCCGAAACTTTTCTTCCTTTCTATCCCTAAAATCACCAAAGTAAGATGAAAAAACAAGCCCAATATCACCCAAATGCAAATACCTAACATTTCAGATCTTCACAAGAATAACAAAACCCACACCAAATTTCTTCCCTAATGCTTCTGAATAACAAAAAAGAAAAAGAGAAAATAGTGTTAAATACTTAATACGTAACTCCATATTCAACCTATCTAACTATCTGTTTCAAAATACCATCTCAATCAAACCTAAAACAAAAAAAAAAACTTCCTTTTCCCCCATTCCTACCATTATAATCTCAATAACAACACAAATTCCATAATCTTTTCAAAAAAATCCAATATCAAAAAACTTATTAAAAAACTACTCAACCCAACCATGAAAAACACAAAATTTCATCAAAATTAACAAATTGTACCATGTATAACAAAGATGAAACACAAATTAAGCAATTACCGTTATGATTATGCTGTTTCTGGATCTATTTGTGATTGAAAATAGGGTTCACTGAAACCAAGAAAACACAAATGTAGACATTAGAAGTTAAAATTTAACCTTAGAATGGGATTATCAGGAAGTGTGTAAAGAGAAAACCACATACACTTTACCTGCGGCTCTCCGAACTGAAACTCCGTTAAAAGAAAAAAAAAAAGACCTGATAAATTTATCAAACCTGGGTTGTTGTAAAATTTTCCATTTGCTTCTTTTATTTCATATATTAAGTTTTATATGTGACTGAAATGCCCTTAAGCTGTTCTAAAGAAAGGTTTTTGATGTTGACACCATGGGTATTCCATGGGGCCTCTCTTGATTCGGGTCCATGTGGGGACTTTTAGTTGATATGGGGCTAGCCCTTGTTAGTATGAGCCACGAGGGTTGTACATAGTTCCGGTTAAACCGTTAAACCAAACCAAACCGAACTATATCGTTAAAGATAGAACCGAATCGACCTATTTATGTAATGGCATGAGACAATTTTAAGAATATGTAAACCGGTTTTAGTGGTTTATACACCATTGGTAAAACCGTCAATTAATAACCATTGATGTAATCTCTAATACTTAATCTAGGTCATCTAATGTTCTTCGTTTTGTTGGAATGATTGTTATATAGTTAAAGACTTCATTTTCTTGTTAATGAAGTTTTATAATAGCAAATTTCTTTTAATGTAATAGAAAGCAATTTTTAAAGTAATATGAATTTTTTTATATAACTTGTACTGTCAGTTACCTGGAACAGATAGAATTGTTGGTTTTCCAAAACCGGTGGTTTGGAACCGAATCGGGATGGTTTAGTTTAAAACTGAATCGTTTTTAAATGGTGTGGGACGATTTCATAAATTGAAAACCGAGTCTCATGGTTCCGATTCTGGTTTAAGAGAAAATCGAACCGAACTATACCATGTACATCCCTAGCAACGTGCACTTGTTCGTTTAGGATTTATATGCCACGAACTACTAGTTTTGATAATCCATATAATACCTGGTCAACCTATTTGTGATGGTTTTATCGGTGGTCAATTTTTTTGTTTTTGGACAAAAAAAAATAAATCTCAGGTCCATACACGTGTGAGACTTATAAAACTTATTTATATAAATGCCTAAAACACCCTCATATGCATAATAATATTTTTGGTAACGGTGAAGGAAGTTGTTTATCATCTTCAATTTGTCTCTTTTTCTCTTCTGGTCCGATTTTTAGTGTTACTGAGCTTATCAGAGTGGAGATTTGAATTTTAAATTATAAAAAACAAGAGATATAGTCATGAGTTTTGAACTCAAATTTGAAAAGTAATCGAGATTAAGATCTTGATTTCATTGATTTACATTTTAAGAATTATGTTTATAATTAGAAGAAGAATAATTGGTGGAAAAAAGAGAAGATGAAGAACAAGAATTTGAAAGTGATTGTGAAGAGAATGAGAAGAATAAGATTCGAGAATGGATCCTGATCGGTGAAAAAGAAAAAGAAATTTTCCGATTCAAGCTATTCGAAAATGGATCTAAGTTTGTAGATATATTATTGGGTTATATATTGAATGATTCTACAATTAATATTTTTTGTACTGGAGATGTGAGATATTTGGTTGATCAAATCATCATTTTTTTTATTTACATTTCGTTTGATCATCGGTTTGATTTTGTTTACTTTTATTTTTCTTAAAATCATGTTTTTATTCTTTTGGAGATTTCGTATGATGTACTGTATATAATAAAAATCATTATATGATCCTACTGTACATATTTATTTATACCGGAGATAAGTATTTTATATTTATTTCTTTATTTTCTTTAAATCATGTTTTTGTTTGATTATCTAGAGAGACAACACTTAAACCTTAGGGGGCGTGGTTCAATTTCCAAGAAAAAAGTGGAGAAACTTAGGTTCAAGATGGATGTTGAGTACTGCAAACCATGTTGATTCCTACTACCCTTACGGGTCCTCACGACCTTGGTAAGCTTTAATATACCTCATTGAGCCTCATCAATGTATTGATCCTCACTACACCTTGCGGACGGTTCTACAACCAGGTCTTGTAAACCAAGCGCAAGACTCTTAAGCGTCATCATGGGTCTTGGAGAAAACTAAAGACTCTTTAATATCACCTCATGTCTTTGAACAAACTATCAAAGGCTCCCCAGCATCACCTCGGGCCTCCGATAAAACACAAGACTTTTTAGCGTCACCACTGGTTTTTGATCGAAAATAAGGCTCTATAATGTCACCTGGGTCTCCGATTACTATCCATATCCTCTCAACAGAGTCTTCCCCCCTTCTTCCCGTTATAGACGAATAGTCGTATTGTCCCTAGACTAACAGTTTTTCCTTCGTTCATCGTTCGACAGACGATCATGTTAGGTTAACGCTTAACCTGGGCATCTGCCTTGCTCCTAAGATTGGACAATAGCTCTCATAGCTCCTATAGTTTGACTATGACTCTCATGTTACTCCTAAGGTTGGACAAGGAAAATTTTCCATAGCCTTTTATCATAATTGGCCACATCTTCCTCATCATGAAAAAAACGTCTACAATTAGGTCATACTTGACCTCAGTCAAGCTTGTGATTTCCTTTTGATACACACGGCTATAACAAGCCTCCTTGAGCTCTCCACATGACTCAGGCTTGCCTATGTATGCAAACATGAGTATTTTTCCATCCAAGTTACGACAACTTTGGAGAATACTACCATGTCATACGACACATCACATATAAAGGTTGATTACGCCATAAATGGGGGATAAATTTAGGATTTTGGTCTAGCGGTCTAAGACACATGTCAGTATCAGCCTACTCACATAGGGGGGATATTCGGTCACAAGGGATTAACTGCGAAGGATAAACTCAACCCTTGATGTATCATTAGTTATTTCTAGGATATAGAAGGAGGTTTTCATCTTACTCTTCATCCTTATCTCACCGACTATAGATTATTGTTTCGCAGAGCTATAAATATACCAATTATCGGCCATTCTAAGCACAATAACACAACTGCATAAATAAGTACTCTGCAACTCTATCTCTCTCTTAGATATCTTCTTTTGTAACTCTCTACAACTCAAAACTCTAGTCCCACCTCTCTCAGGTCCCTATACCAACCCTATACTCTATTTGCGACTGAAGCAGACTTTAAACGACCATTATCTTGTTTTAGGCAAGGTCTGTTCGTATTCAACCTTCCGCACTCATACCATCTTTTACCTCGTTAATCCTACCCCATTTTTCATCATCTACAATCCCTAACGCACAATTTCTCTATTACAACTCTAATTATCTAACATTAACTATAACTTATAATCTAACAATAACTAATATTAAGAGTAATACAATTAATTAATATTAATTATTAGGGACTTCAGCCTTTCTTTTTGATGTCTCTAATTCAGTCTTTTTTATTAGCAAAAACATGAAGATATAGGGTCAATTTTAGGAATTACTTCAAGATAACTTTTTTTTGTTTTATTTAATACGCCCCAATTAATCCATATATGTCCCAACTTAGCGAAGTTATTATAACTATATTATTTGAGTATGGCCTCTTATTAGGAAAAGAATAAAGCTCCGTATGTGATAACACCATTTCATAGCATTTATAATTCTTTCAAAATGGATTTCGCGACGGTGTAACAGTAGAAAGGTGTTAGTGTTAACGAAAACTATGATGGTTGGAAGGTTGGAACAATTATTAATAATGGAAGAGCAATAAAATATAAGATGTTAAGAGATCATTTAAATGTTTTTTTCCCCTGGTTTTTTCCTTTTAATGGTTGTCATGATTATTATTTTCCTTTTATAACCATTAGGGGCGGAACTACACCCTAATTTTTCGTTTAAGCCAGGCCCAAAAGCCCAAGAACTCTTCTTTTACACTACATATTCTAAGTTGGGCTGGAAAACATGTATAAAAGTTAAATTTAAGCCCAATGTGAAAAACTGGCCAACCCCCTCCCGTATGAGTTTTCTAGTTCCGCCACTGATAACCCCGTAACATTGTTTTTCGGAAGAAAAATATGAACAAAATGGCTTATTGAAAATGGTTATAGTTGTCGTTTCTTAAACATTATCAAGGAGGAAGTATGTATATAGTTGATTTTAAATGACTATGTACTTATACATAACAAAAGATATCAACAACAAAAGTTTGACGTGGTGGCCTGGTGGGAGGCTTTATTCTTCCCAATCATAACAAAATATTAGGTTAATTGAATATATATACTTGTTTATTCACTGATTTATGTATAACTGGAAAAAAGAATGTATAATACTAGAAAGAGATAACGAGCTGAAATAACGTTCTTCTGTTATTTATTTGCATAAACCATTTAGAAAATCATACGATGAATATCGGGAAAGCTTTTGTATATAAACTATAAGACTATATTTGGCCTTAGATGTGACTTCTAGGCAAACACACTCGGGAATACAAGTGTTATTTAATCAGTTCATCAACATAAACAATCCATTGAGAAGGGGAATTATGGTTATTACTGTTGCATGCCTTATGGTCGGTTGTCAGCCAAGCAAAATTAATTCAAGTTCTTACTTCACTAATATAGATTAGAGTATAGTAATAAGAACAAGTTCGTTTCCACAGAGAGGCATGTGATTGTTAATTACTTTTGATTACTTTTGTAAATAGGGGGGGTTTTGGTTGTGATTATAACTAAATTATACTAAAGCAAAAAGATTAAAACGAATATCAGAGATAAAGAACATTGGTTAGAGAATTAATCTTCCATATTCCAACATGTTAGCAACCAAATCATACTCAACATTCATGCACTCTCAATATCAATAACCCTAAAGCATCCTATCGCAGGCTTACTCCGGCAAAACTCCTATTATCATCAAAGGCGCAAGAGCCACTCTTTGAATCCTTTTCACCGAATAACTTGGCGCGAGAGTCACTCAAGTTTAACCCAATGAAAGCAATTGTCTTTGTGAGTTGAGGTTATTCTAAGCAACCCGGCGCAAGAGCCACTCGGATTTAACCTAGGTCACGCTTCTACACATAATTGCATGGCAACATCCCGTCGTTAACAACTATGTTATACTACTTGTAACAAGGGTCTTTTGACAATTCTGGATCTCAAATCCTAGTTTATCTATAGATGTACATGCATGCTCATCTAATCGCGACTTAAACAAACAAGCAATCCATCATACAAGGCGTTATAAACGGTAGAACATGAGCGATTTTGAGAAATCCATGAAAAAAAAACAAGAAAACAAGAAAAGCAAACCCTCGGTATTGTGATGATCAATTGCTCTCCAAGCCGTTCTCCTTGTGTTCTTCAAGTGTAAAAGATGTCTTCTTAATGTCTTGGATGTCTCTGTATATAGTATCCACGAAATATAGGTTTTTAATGCTTCTGGGATCATGTTTCCCATGTTTTAGAAGCCCACACACGTGTCAAAACTCCCCCTTTTACGGTTGGGTTCGAGCCAATAACCCAACCGTAAGTCTGGCACAAAAATATCACCCAAAAACACCCAGTTTTACGGTTGGGTTCGAGCCAAGAAACCCAACCGTAACTCTGTCACAAAAATTCGCTCCAAACTTCCCCAGGTTTACGGTTGGATTCGAGCCAAGAAACCCAACCGTAATTCCTCTTGGATACTTTTTTGTACTTCACTATTTTGATCATATCTCCCTCATCCGGTGTCCAGTTGACCTCATTCTTTTTGGATTACCTTCTTCTTTCAATTATCTACAAGATGGAAGTGACAAAATCTTCATGATTTTTCAACCAATTTTACGGTTGGGTTTGAGAGTCTAGACCCAACCGTAAATCTTTCTGGAATTTGCCTTCAAAATCAACTTCTTTTACGGTTGGGTTTTGGGGTACTTTCCCAACCGTAAATCTTCCTGGAACTCTTGTTTCAAACTTGTGTTTCCATCCTTTAACCTCTTCTTTTTATGCCGGAACGAACTCCTTTCCTCTTCTTTGGTTGAATATACTTCAAAACTCCTAAGAAACTTATAAATAAACAAAATCAAAGCATAATGATATGAAAACTAACAAGAAATCAATGAATTAGAGTATCCAAATAGTGCAAATAATGCACCTATCAAATTCCCCCACACTTGCCTTTTGTTATTCCTCGAGCAAAATATAAATCTAAACTAACCTAAACTACAACAACTCCATTCGTTGAGGATACGGTTACACTTAGCATGTGTAACAAGCCTTTAAACCCCTAGGTGTCCCTAGTGGACGATTTATAGTCTCCTGAGGGTTTACAAGAGGTATACCCACAAAACCTAATTTCCAACTTCAAAACATTCAAGAGAACATGCATCCAAAGAGCTACGAAGGCATAAAGTTGTTGCACACTAACAATAAGAAGTTAGAAGTATAAAGAACATTATTCTCATGCTTAACCCTTGAGTTGGGAGAAAACCACCATGTGAAAGGATCCAGGTTCAAGAGTGACCGAATATTTCTGCCTCACCAACAAGATTTTTTATGAATTTGACACTCAAAATATGCAATTTATGGTTCTCACATGTGTGCAGGCAGGAATGAAGATAGAAATCCTACACACGTTGAATGGTAGGAAGGAAAGGTAACCTTCCGAATCATATGAAGATGTTATCCCATAGAAAGTGGGACGAAAAAGAACCCCTTTTTGTTTTTCTAGTGAATTCTAATAAAGGAAATCAACCACTATGCGAGGATGGGAATGCTTATTTACCTTATCATCCGATCGGCAATCAGCACCACTCTCATAGCATCCAATAGAAACGTCTTCGGTCTTCAACTGTTGATGATGAACTCTTGAACTTCGTAGAACCTTGACACTTTGTAACTCTTTTCCTCAATTTCTTGTTGTTTGAAACTTCTCTATAGATTTATTCTTCCCCTCGGCCTTATTGATTGAATACCAATAACAAATATACACTAAAGCAATGATAAGCTTTTTTTTTTTTTTATGAATGAAAAATAAATAATGAAACTACTATGGCCGTGGGATAAAGACTTTACCACTTGATTCTTCACAACATGTATTGCCTTGATATCATGAACTTCACTAACTCACATCTTTTGATTTCATTCGCTGTTGTACATAAGTCTTCAACATTTATATAAAATATTTGTTCTTTCTTGAACGGTTCCTTGTAAACCTTGAATTTCTTCAACTTTCCTTCAAATTTTTGATGTTTCGCTTGTTGATGATGATATGTTTCTATGGACCTGTTGTTGTCGAGAGAATGGTGCCAACTGCAAACAGGACTACAAGATAGAGTTAGCAATTCTGATGACACCCTCATGATTGATAGAAATAGCACTCAAGAGATCAAAAAGTGGTGCTGAAATTGGTGCGAGGTTAGGTAGCTCATCATTCTACCCGGAATTTGCGCAGATGACACACTCTAAACGGACAATTGAAGGTTTGGTGCCTCACTCATGGGTATTGAATGATCAACAACTCTAATACTGTATTCTCTACCGGCAGTTTAAGTCCATTTTTGTCAGCTCTAGCCTCTCAACAACTAAGCACTCCGAATATAGTTCTCTAATACTTCTAAGTTCAGTTGTTTCGGTTAGAACTCCGTATGTAAACGTAGCTAGAAGTATACTAAGTGACTCTAAAATCTCTAAAAGTTGAAGGTTTTCATGCAAATATGTACAGTAAAACCTCTATAAATTAATAATGTTGGGACCGGGATATTTTATTAATTTAGCGAGATATTATTATATCGATAAATTAATAATTTATTAATTTAAAGAGGTTTTACGTATTACCTTTAAATTTCCAAGTCCAATGTATTAGTTACAATGTATATTAGTTAGAGATGAAAAATAAATTACAAAAACAAGTTCCAAGGCACATTTTATGAATGTACATTCACAAATTAATTGAATTTGTCAAGTTCATTGTTTTTGAATAAGTAAAAAGTTAGTTCATGGTACCAAAAAGTTGGTCCATGGTACCAACGCAGTACATTAAACATGGTTAGAAATTGATCACTATAAAATGTCCATTGAAATTTTTTAAAATCACATCAACTATGGCTCCTAAACTAAAAGGTGTTCAAAAATCAACAATGACCGATCAACAACGAAAATTGTTATGCAAGTATAAGAGAGATCACCAAGGATGCAGTCAACAAGATTTGGTGCAGTGGGTTGACAAAACTTTCAATTTGAAAGTTAGTCAAGGAACAATATCAAACACTCTCAAGCGATCATCAGAGTTCCTATCAGCTGACTTTGGCAAAGGTGGATCTTCCAAGCGTCACAAACCAGCCATGTACCCGGACATGGAGAAAGTTGTTTATGAATGGTTTCTCCAACATCAAGAGCGTGTAAATATAAAAGGAGAGCTAATCATAGAGAAGGCGGTTGAGGCGTTGAAGCTTTTGTATCCACAGGATTCTTCAGAGCATAAACTTTCACAAGGATGGCTTGAGAAATTTAAGTTAAGGCATGGTATCAAATCATATCGCCGTTTCGGAGAAAGTGGCTCAGTCGACACACATGACATGGAGAAGAAATTGGAGTCTATAAGGGAAAAAATTGATCAATTTCCTATGAAAGATGTTTTTAATATGGATGAAACTGGTTTGTTTTACAGGTTACAAGCTGAGCATTCACTTGCAACAAAACAACTTGAAGGTAGGAAAGAGGACAAGGAAAGACTTACAATTGTTATTTGTTGCAATGAGGATGGCTCGAAAAAAATTCCTCTATGGATCATTGGTAAGTATGCAAAGCCACGTTGTTTTAAGAATATCAACATGAATAGCCTAGATTGTGAATACCGTGCCAACAAAAGAGCATGGATGACTGGGTTGCTTTTCGAAGAATATGTTCGTTGGCTGGATGAAAAAATGCACGGTCGAAAAATTCTCTTGGTAGTGGATAATTGTCCAGCCCATTCAAATAATATCCAAGGGTTGCAAAACATTGAGTTGTTTTTTCTACCGCCAAACATGACTTCAAAAATTCAACCATGTGATGCTGGGATAATTAGAGCCTTTAAAATGTACTACCGTAAAAGGTTTTACCGTAAGATTTTGGAAGGTTATGAGTTGGACATTGCTTCTCCGGAAAAGATTAATGTTTTAGATGCTATCAATTTGGCCGTCTCAGCTTGGAGAAATGTGCAACAAGAGGCCATAGCAAATTGCTTTCGACACTGTAAAATTCGTTCGGCGAATCCAACCGGCTCACGTGATTTAAACGATGTAAATTCTGGGGAAGACATTCGTGAGCTTGAGAACTTGATTACAGGTATGCATTATCGGCACAAAATGGATGTGAATCACTTGCTAGATTATCCTGGTGAAATGAATATTACGAGGTTCAAAGCATTGAAGAAATTGTGGCGGATACCATTCAAAATCCGGTCGATGACGAAGTTGAGGATGATTCAATAGCTTTGGAACCGGTCACTCGGAAAGAAGCATTGCAAGCTGATGTGATTTTATATAGTGGTAAAAAGAGGTTCGATTCTCGAACTTGTGAAGGTAATGATTTTAGAAAATAATGATTCTAATTAACTCTAGAAAATTCTAGGAGTAAGAAAAAGACTAAATAACCTAAAGATGATTTTTGAATAAT
>JAJJMC010014255.1:142531-197497 GCA_023531435.1 Papaver californicum | reverse complement strand
AATGTACCTACAAAAGCATAAAAACACGTAATATTTGCAAAATCGAATACTAACTTAATAGAAACTAAGGTGCAATCTAGACACTAAAATGTGTCTATCAAAAAGCTTAGTCTTCTCCTTATACATACGGGAAATCTCGTATGCATCATTACGAATCTTCTTTAGCTTGTTAAGTTGTAACTTTCTTTGTTTACCCGCTTCATCATACTCCATATTGCACATCTTTACCGCCCATAAATCCTTATGCTCAAGTTCAACCGGGAGATGACAAGCTTTTCCATAAACCAACCTATATGGAGATATACTAATTGGTGTCTTGTCTGCCGTTCTATACGCCCATAATGCATCGTTAAGCCTCAAGCTCCAATCTTTCCTTGTTGTATTGACGGTTTTCTCTAGAATGGACTTAACTTCATCATTTGAAATTTCAGCTTGCCCACTAGTGGGTGATAAGGCGTACCAATCTTGTGTGTAACGTTATACTTCTTGAGAAGTGCATGGAAGTATTTCTGAAAGTGTGAACCTCCATCAGTGATAACCACACGTGGTGTGCCATCTCTAGTGAAAATATTTTCCTTCACAAACTCTCAAACAACTTGAGAATCATTAGTATGGGTGGCATTAGCTTTCACCCATTTTGAAATATAATCCACAATAAGAAGTATATAAAATTTTCTAAACGAATTAACAAAAGGACCAATAAAATCAATTCCCCACACATCGAATATTTCTACAGCAAGAATCGGTGTGACTAGCATTTGATTTTGAGCACCTAGATTGCCCGTTCGTTGACATCTATCACAAGATTTGCAAAAAGCATACGCATCCTCAAATAAGGTCAAGGACTTTGAAAGCGGTAAGTTTAGAACCAAAATCCCTACCACAAGCATAAGAATGACAAAAATTAAGAATGGATTGAAATTCAGAATCAAGTACGCACCTGAGGATAATCTGAGTAGCACAATATTTCCATAAGTACGACTCATCCCACTCATATTGCTTGTCTATCTTCTTAAGATTTTTCTTTTTAAAATTAGATATCGTACTAGGTACCTGTCTCGTAACCAAGTAGTTCACTATATCAGCGTACTGATAGACACATTTTAGTGTCTAATTTGCACCTTAATTTCTAGTGAGTTAGTATTCGATTTTGCGTTTATTACGTGTTTTTATGCTTTTGTAGGTACATTAGAAGAATAAATATTTGTGGAACAATCGGCTCAAAAAGTGTTATTGGCACCCCAAGAATGGATAAGGGACACCTCAGAATCGACCCGGGTCAACTCGGTCAAACTCGGTCAACTCAGTCGGTCCGAGTCACCACCTCATCGGGATACTCCTGGTTTCACCGCAACAGCTACTGGATGCACCAAATCACGGATTTTGTGGGTTATTTTGGGATTTAAAGTAATTCAATCACAAGTAGAGTCTAGTACAAGCCTCAACACATCAAAAACAGAGGAAAATTGGCCGGAAATCACGGGAAACACTAATTTTCCGATTCCGGCTAGGAGAGGGACTGTTTCATCAAATTGGGATAAGTATTGCGAGCTTGATTGGGTTTGGGACTCTCCCAAGGGTTCCTAGAGCCTATATAAACCAAGAGAAGCCAAGAGAAATACACACGCAGCCCTAGAGATCATTCCAGCAGAATTCCGGCAACTTCCGTCACCAGCCGATCACCGCCGGTCACTGCTACTGCACCGGCCGGTCACTGTTCTTCATCCCAGCCATCACCGAAGAAGAAAACTCTGTTACATTTATATCTGTTGCTAATTTGAACTGTCACCATCACTGTTGCTTCTCTCTCTTTTCCTGTTTGAATCTCGCAGCAATAGTTGAACCCTGTCTTGTGACGTTTTTAAGCGTTGCTGTTTGACTGTTGCACTATTATTCAACCTTGTAATTGACTTTTTGAGCAATGAAAGAGTATTTTGAGCATGTTTTCTCCACCATGAGCTAAGTTTATTTACTGGAATGATGGAGGAGGTTTTTCTCTCAATTTTATGTGGTAAGTCTATTTTTAATTAATTATTTACAATTCTTTACTTGTTAAAATTGCATAGTTTTGAAATAGAAAAACGGTTTTCATTCAGTAGTGGTGTTTTTGTTTGATGGGTCATGCTGGGTTGACAACCTCTGATGTCCCATGCTTTTGATTTACCTCTGCTTGTTTGCATAAAAACCTATTTTGGCAATATTTGAGCATTAATTTATTTAAAAAGAATTACCCGATTAATCACATAGTAGTTAGGAATAACTGAATCCTGATTCCTGGTTTTCTCCAATATTTTCTAAAAATCATCTCTAGTTTATTTTCCTGATTTTTATTAGTTTAGATTAAATCCATTATTTTTAAAAATCATTACCTTCACAAGTTCGAGAAACGAACACTTTATTTACCACTATTTTAAACTACATCAATTTTTGGCGCCGCCGACGCGGACTTGTTTTTAGGTTTAGGGTTTTAGATTTATTTTTAGGTTTTTATTTTTAGTTTTATTATTTTACTTTGTTCTATTTTACGTTTCTTTTGGTATTTCTCTTTTTGCTACAGGTTGAATTCGAAAAGGAGTAAGTCAAAGTTTTGGAATTAAAGCTAAAGACTTGGAGTTAAAGGGAAAAGCTTAAAAAAACGAAAAAGAAGATCGAAGATGTTATTTTTCTTAATTAGATTTTTAGTTTATTTTAATTAGTTTTAATTAGTTTAGAAAATTGTATTAGGGTTTTATTATTTCTGTAATTTTTTCTTTTATTTTCGGACACCTTTTGGACTTTCTTTTGGACATTTTTGGACATTTTATTATTTTTAAACCCTACGGAAGGGTAGTTTTAAATATCAAACTGTGTGCAGGGAAGGACGACAATTACGATATTGTCTCGGCCCCTCGGGTTCGCACACTATTGAAAAGGATATTAGTGGCCCGAGTCGACTTCAACGGTTCATCGCCCGTCTGGTATGGGAGGTAAACTTCGACCAACCCACGAATCTCCTATCAGTGGGTTTTCTGGACGCCTTTTGTATGCATATATGCAGAGGACTGAATACGGACTTTAATTTTTGCATAGTAAAGGGCAAGGCCTGGCCATATAAGATAAGGTTTCGGATTTCATCACCGTCTCCTTCTTGCCCGCCTTAGGAAAACGAAACCTACGCGAACCTAAGCCTAAAATTTTGACTAGAAAGAGACTTATAGGGTATCGAGCTTATTGGAAAATCGTTCAAAAGGACTGTACGGGTTACTTTATTAGCCTAACTCGAAGTTCAGGAAGATTATTTTAAGTTGATTAGAGCCGCCTTGTAACCCAGGGAAAAGTGCCAAAGAGACAGGGTTATCAAAGCTCCTTAGAGCTTATCCTGTTTTTCTTCGACTTAATCTAATTCGGATCGTTCTAAGAGGGTTGCTAAAATTGTAACCAGTTGCTTTTTGAAAGAATAGAAGCTGGTCTAGAAACAATCTAAGTGGAACCATCATGTTTTTTGTTTGCTAGATTTAGGTTTGATTTGGTTGAGTCAGGGCACAATTGTGTTTGATTAATTGCTTGTTAGGATTTAATTTTTGCATACCAAGAACGCCCTTAAGGCGAACTTGGGATAGAGACCCTCAAGGTAGGTTAATTAGTGGAAGACTGGTAGTTCACCTTAACCTTGAGAAGCCAACTGAGAGTGAACTAGTCACGCCCGAGACCGTGTCAGCAATGACATCTCTGAAGGATTTGTTGAATCCGACCCGGACCTCACGTCCATCTTGCATCAAGTTAGCCGCTACTGAAGCGAGCTACGAACTGAAACCCGGAATAATCCAGATGCTTCCATTATTCTTAGGAAAAGAAAACGAAAATCCCTATTTTCATGTTAGGGAATTCGAGGAAATATGTACCACAATCAGGATTAGAGACTTGAATGACGAGTCTATTAAACTTAGATTATTTCCGTTCTCACTAAGAGATAAAGCCAAGTCGTGGATGTATAGCTTGGCTCCTCAGTCAATTGAAACCTATGCCCAACTTACTTCATCTTTTATTCAGAAGTTCTTCCCTAAGAACAAAATTTGTCTGTTAGGCAGAAAATATGCACGTTTTCCCAGCTAGAGGGAGAGTCTTTGTATGTGTATGTAGAAAGGTTCAATGACTTATTGTCCCAATGCCCAGACCACGAAATAGAGGAGTTAAGGCTAGTTCAGATCCTCTATGAGGGTTTGGACTACGCATCTATAACCTTGGTCGAGTCTTTGTCAACCGGAGGGCTCGATAGTAAGACTCCTGCTGAGGCGATGAAATTTCTGAGTGACATCGCCGAGAAAACCCAGCAGTGGGAGAGCATTAAGGAGCTAAGAAGAATAATTCTTCTAGGAA
Organism: Papaver californicum; assembly: GCA_023531435.1. Taxonomy (NCBI): domain Eukaryota; kingdom Viridiplantae; phylum Streptophyta; class Magnoliopsida; order Ranunculales; family Papaveraceae; genus Papaver; species Papaver californicum. The sequence continues at coordinate 193,141 of JAJJMC010014255.1, read as the reverse complement.
GAGGAAATGTTAATAGGGTAGAAGGATCTTTTGATCCAAAGGCCCAAATAGAAGCCTTATCTAGAAGGCTAGAACTGGTCGAAATGAATCAAGCTAGTAGTTCAGAGCCCAACCAATTCGAAGAGCAGGCTTTTGCTCTTTATAATAACACTAGATTTGATAACCAGAGAAAGTTCGACCCATATTCAGAATCTTATAACCCTGGCTGGAGAAACCACCCGAACCTTTCCTGGTCGAAAGGCCAGGCTCAAGGTCAGTTTAGTAATGCTAAAGGTCCTCCAGGCTTCAGTTATAAGAATTCGGCTGGTCCAACTCATCCCAGCAATGATGATAAGTATGAGCAGAGATTCCAGAGCATAGAAAGAGCTATTTCTAGTTTACAAACCTCAGTTAGTGACATTGCTGCGGCTCTGAGAGAGCGAGAACCTGGTAGGTTCCCTAGTCAACCCGAACCCAATCCTAGAGGAGTCAATGAAATGTCGACTGGGGAGAAATCATCCAGTCACGTGAATGCAATTACGACCCTCATGAATGGTAAGGTAGTGGATAACAAGGTAACTAGGCCCCTTAGTGAACAAACTGTAGTTCATCCTGACCCAATAGTTAAAGAGACTGATAAAGTCTCTTACGAGCCTGAGGCAACCCCTCAGAGAACCGATTTCATGCCTAGAGCCCCATACCCAAGGTTGTTAGCACCTACTAGGAAGGAATCCAATTTTAATGAAATAATGGAAGTTTTTAAGAAAGTCACGATCAACCTTCCATTATTAGATGCAATTAGGCAGATTCCTGCTTATTCCAAGTTTCTTAAGGACATGTGTATGCGAAAGCGAAAACTTAGCATACATAAGAAAGCTTTTCTAGCTAGTCATGTAAGTTCTATTATACAGAGTAGTACGGCCCTTAAGTACAAATACCCAGGTTCCCCAACCATAGCTTGCACAATAGGAAACTACCGGGTAGAAAGAGCCTTACTCGATTTAGGAACCAGTGTGAACTTACTTCCGTACCATGTGTACCTCCATCTAGGACTAGGCGATTTGAAACCGACTCAGATGACTTTGCAGTTAGCTGATAGGTCTGTGAAAATTCCTCGTGGTGTCATAGAGGATGTTTTGATTGAAGTGGATAAATTTATTTATCCAGTGGACTTTGTTGTGCTTGATACCAGACCTGTGCCTGATCCAGAGAATCATATACCGGTTATACTAGGTCGCCCGTTCTTAGCAACATCTAATGCGATCATTAACTGTCGTAAAACAGTGTTATGAACTTGTCTTTTGGTAACATAACTATTGAGCTGAATATCTTCAACATTAGTAATCAACCACTTGAGCTAGATGACCCCACCTTAGAAACCGTCAACATGATAGAGACCCCAGTTCAAGAGTCATTACCAAACACTTTGATAGAAGACCCGTTAGAAAAATGTCTAGCCCACTTTGGATTAGAGTTTGATGAGTTAGGCCCATCAGAGACCTTACCTGTGGTTGTAGCTTCAATCTGGATAGTGACCAAGAGAATAGGCTAGTAACCGTTCTTCAGGACAATAAGAAAGCTTTAGGATGGACCATAGCAGATATTAAGGGAATTAGCCCAACAGTTTGTATGCACCAGATCCATTCAGAGGAGGAATCCAAACCGTCTAGGGAGATGCAGCGTAGGCTCGACCCATTAGAAGATCCATTAGAGAAATGCCTAGCCAACTATAGAATTGATGGCGATAATGATAGTGTTATTAATGAAGTGAGCACTTTGTTAGGTTTTGCACCACCAGATTGTAATTTAGAAGAAGCAATTGACTATTTTCGAGAATCTGACGATCCGGAAATGAGGGAAATTGTTATTAGTCTATCTAGAGACACTGAAAACTCTAAGTTTGGGGGTGCCTATCATTCTCCATGTGCTATACCATTAACTCTTAGGAAGGTCCCTAGCTTGGGACCTGACATATGCACGTCTGCCATTGTACAAGATCATCTTCGAGCTAGATCCACTGATCCTCCTGTTCAGAAAGAAGTTCAGTTGCCAAAAACCAATCCTCTGGTCGATATGGTTTACCTAAATAGGGATCAAAGTGTGTTCAGATTGTTTATCTTCGTAGCTTGCTGCTGTTTCCTTCTATTGTGGATAACACTATTTGATTCAGATGATCCACAATTGTTCCGATTATTGCTATATGATTAAAGGAGGTAACTTATGCTCATGCGACATGGTAATATATTTCCCTAATTCCTTTTCGTGCAGTGTTTAGAAACATTGAGGACACTGTTTATTTTAAGTTTGGGGGTATTGGGAGACTTTTTAGGATTAATAAGATTTGGAATTTAGAAGCATGTGAACAATTCAGGGTGACACTAACCACTCTAGGTAGATGGAAACTTAGCCATTTTGCTATAAGTATTGGTGTGCCCATCTAGATGGTCTATTCATAAAGGAGACATAGTTCAGATGTTAGAAATAACATGATAGTTGTCACCATCATATCACGTTCTGTTTTATTATTTGTAATTTCGTGTTTCTCTGAGAGTATTGGTGGGTCCTAGCATCGACATGTTAATTAGCGCTGGAATGACATTTAGTGTGTTGAGATCATGCCCCACATGAATAATACGTTAGTGTTTTTTAGTTATGTGTGTGGTCCCCCTGTCTCCGTCGCCTAAGCAAGCGTGGAATGCAGGATCCATGGGAACACACATGTATTAGGTGTCAGAAAAAGAAAAAAATTCGAAAAAAAGAAAAGAAAAGAAAAAAATCGAAAAAAATTGAGAAAAAAATAGTATTTGGTATTTTGAAGTTCTCCCTGTCTCCGTCGCCTGAGCAAGCGTGGAACGCAGGATCCATGGGAATTTGTAAATATTTTAGTTAGTAGAACCGTTGAAAATAAATGGGGAGTATCTCGACACACTAGGTTTCATCTCGGTACTGACCTTCAGACAGATATGGGACACATCGTTCGCCTTGGTCAACATTTGCGATCTTCTACAGTTTACGTCCATCTTCTAAGTCTTTTCATGTGATGCGTGGTTAGATAAATGTTTGAGTAGAACTCTGTTGTCTTAGATATGAATTTTAGTATGTTTGAGTTAACAATCGTGTACAGTGATTGGATCCATAAAGGGTAATGGTCCCTATAGCCGAATATCTGAGTATACTAACTAGCTTGTTTACTGTTTACCCTTAATCGTTCACGTGTTGCTAAGATCTAGATTCAGGTTTTGTGGGTATACCTCTTGTAAACCCTCACGAGACAAAACTCGTCCACTAGGGACACCTAGGGGTTTAACGGCTTGCTGTATACGCTAAATGTAGTCGCGATTCCTGTGAAAGTGAGTTAAGGTTTTTACTTTATTTTTTAGAGTAGTTTGCTCGAGGACTAGCAAAATAGTAAGTTTGGGGGTATTTGATAGACACATTTTAGTGTCTAATTTGCACCTTAATTTCTAGTGAGTTAGTATTCGATTTTGCGTTTATTACGTGTTTTTATGCTTTTGTAGGTACTTTAGAAGACTAAAGATTTATGGAAAAATCGGCTCAAAAAGTGTTATTGGCACCCCAAGAATGGATAAGGGACACCTCAGAATCGACCCGGGTCAACTCGGTCAAACTCGGTCAACTCAGTCGGCCCGAGTCACCAACTCATCGAGATACTCCTGGTTTCACCGGAACAGCTACTGGATGCACCAAATTACGGATTTTGTGGGTTATTTTGGGATTTAAAGTAATCCAATCACAGGTAGAGTCTAGTACAAGCCTCAACAGTCAAAAACAGAGGAAAATTGGCCGGAAATCACGGGAAACACTAATTTTCCGATTCTGGCTAGGAGAGGGACTATTTCATCAAATTGGGATAAGTATTGCGAGCTTGATTGGGTTTGGGACTCTCCCAAGGGTTCCTAGAGCCTATATAAACCAAGAGAAGCCAAGAGAAATACACACGCATCCCTAGAGATCATTCCAGTAGAATTCCGGCAACTTCCGTCACCAGCCGATCACCGCCGGTCACTGCTGCTGCACCGGCCGGTCACTGTTCTTCATCCCAGCCATCACCGAAGAAGAAAACTCTGTTACATTTATATCTGTTGCTAATTTGAACTGTTACAGTCACTGTTGCTTCTCTCTCTTTTCCTGTTTGAATCTCGCAGCAATAGTTGAACCCTGTCTTGTGACGTTTTTAAGCGTTGCTGTTTGACTGTTGCACCATTATTCAACCTTGTAATTGACTTTTTGAGCAATGAAAGAGTATTTTGAGCATGTTTTCTCCACCATGAGCTAAGTTTATTTACTGGGATGATGGAGGAGGTTTTTCTCTCAATTTTATGTGGTAAGTCTATTTTTAATTAATTATTTATAATTCTTTACTTGTTAAAATTGCATAGTTTTGAAATAGAAAAACGGTTTTCATTCAGTAGTGGTGTTTTTGTTTGATGGATCATGCTGGGTTGACAACCTCTGATGTCCCATGCTTGTGATTTACCTCTGCTTGTTTGCATAAAAACCTATTTTGGCAATATTTGAGCATTAATTTATTTAAAAAGAATTACCCGATTAATCACATAGTAGTTAGGAATAACTGAATCTTGATTCCTGGTTTTCTCCAATATTTTCTAAAAATCATCTCTAGTTTATTTTCCTGATTTTTATTAGTTTAGATTAAATCCATTATTTTCTAAAATCATTACCTTCACAAGTTCGAGAATCGAACACTTTTTACCACTATTATAAAACACATCACGTACCAAGGTGTTGAATCTTCTATTGAGAAAAGTTGTTCAGCCGGAAAACGATAATGTAAGGGAAATTCTTCTTCAGAAATAATAAATCTACTAAGATGATCTGTAATAATATTCTCAACACCTTTCTTGTCTCTAATTTCTTGGAGACAATATCCACCGTATTAGCATTGGCTTAGCTTCTTTCTTCTTGAGTAGGTACATAAGTGCTGCATAATCAGAATATACAACCACTTTTGTACCCACCATATATGATCTAAATTTTTCTAATGCAAACACTATAGCCAACAATTCTTTCTCGGTAGTAGAATAATTGATTTGCGCATCGTTTAGGGTCCTAGAAGCATAGTAAATCTCGTGGGATAATTTTTCCAACCTTCAACCCAAAACGGCTCCAACTGCATAGACGCTCGCATCACACATCAACTCGAACGATAAACTCCAATCGGGTGACTTGATAATTGGCGCAGTTGTCAACAATTCTTTCAATTTGTTAAAGGCATCCTTGCACTCCTTCTCAAAGTTGAAAATAACCTCTTTTTACAACAATTTCTATAACAAGATTGAGATTTTGGAGAAATATTTGATAAACCGCCTGTAAAAACCTGCATGACCAAAAACTTACTGGAATTTGATTTCGAGCACCTAGATTGCCCGTTCGTTAACATCTATCACAAGATTTGCAAAAAGCATACGCATCGAGCCCTCGAGAGGACACAATGTGACAGAGCACTATACCATGGTTTACCATAAAGTGACATTTCTTCCAATTAAGAACAAGGTTAGTTTCTACGTTTTTTTTAAGCACAAGTTCAAGAATTTCTAAGCAAATATCAATGAATCGCCATAAACACTAAAATCATCCATAAATACCTCAATGATGCGTTCAACGTAATCAGAAAATATACTAATCATACATCTCTGAAAAGTGGCTGGCGCATTGCGAAGACCAAACGACATCCGTTTATATACGAATATACCAAAAGTAAAAGTAAAAGTAGTCTTCTCTTGATCCTCCGGTACAATAATAATCTGATTGTAACTCGAATAACCATCCAAAAAACAATAATGTGAATGTCCCGACAACCTCTCTAACATCTGATCAATGAAATTCAAAGGAAAGTGATCCTTTCGGGTAGCATAATTAAGCTTTATGTAGTCTATGCATACTCTCCATCCTGTTTGAACTCTTGTAGGAACAAGTTCTTCATCTTGATTTCTGACAACAATAACACCAGACTTCTTTGGTACCACCTGTACCGGACTAACCCATTTGTTGTCAGAAATTGGGTAGATCACCCCGACACTTATCAATTTGAGGATCTTTTGACCTCCAGCATTGGGGGGTTAAGCCTACGTTGAGAATCATATACTGGCTTGGCATCGTCTTCCATTAAGATTCTATACATGTACATTGATGGACTAATGCCTTTGATATCAACAATCGTCCAACCAATGGTCGTTTTATGCTCTTTCAGAACCCTAATCAAGCGTTATTCTTGTACTGCTGTGAGATTCTTTGCAATAATGACCGGAAGATCTTCCTTATCACCCAAGTAAGCATACTTTAAGTGGTTGGGAAGAGGCTTCAGTTCTAATTTATGTGCTTGCATAATAGAGGGTAAAGGAACTTCATCAGTTACTGGTAAAGAAATATATGAAATATTACCGGTTTGAGCTTCTTGTAATACCGTTAAAGCACCACACATCTTTAAAAATTCTTTTGTAATTTCAACGTCCAAGTTAGGAATCCCATGAATATCCAACTTAATGTTATTTCGTAACGCAACCCAAGTTCATCTTTACTACTCAATTCGAGCATTTGCTGAGCTAACGAATCAATAACATCAATAGAGAATGCAGAATGAACATCACTTGGATAACGCATAGCGTCCAAATAAGTGTATAATTTCTTTATCAAACTCCATAGTAAGTGTCCCATTATCGACATCAATCTTTGTCTTTGCAGTCTTCATAAACGGTATCCCAAGAAGTAATGAAGTAGATGAACAATTATCTCCGTTCTGCATATCCACAATATAGAAGTCAACCGAAAAGATTAATTCATTCACTTGAACCAACACGTATTCCATGAGTCCCTTAGGATATATGTTAGACCTATTAGCTAATTGAATGATAATCCATGCCTCTTTTAGTGGTCCAAGATTCAAAGAATCATAAACATTGGCTGAAAAAACACTAATGGATGCTCTGAAATCAAGCAAAGCACGCTCAAATATGCGGTTATCAATAGTAATCGGTACCGTGAAATCCCAGGATCGCTTCACTTTGTAGCCATCTTCTTTAACAACATAGTTGATGCACTTTCACCCACTTGAGTAATTTCATTAGCAATCAACTTATCCTTCTTGTACACAACTCCTTCAGAAACTTAGTATACCTGGATACCATTCTGATGGCCTCGATAAATGGAATGTTGATTTGCACCTTGCTGAAAATATCCATGATCTCCTTATCTTAAGATTGCTTCTTTGACTTGGAAAAAAGACTGGGAAAAGGCGATGGAGTAATAAAAGTTGGCACCGTATCCTTAGGTTGGCTGGTTATGGTTGGTTTTTCCTTTGGTACGGTTTCCACCTCTACTTCCTTTTCTACGTCGCCATTACCTTCTTCTTGCTGATTTGAATCTTGCACTTGCCTTCCACTCCCTAGAGTTGCAACATTGACGTGCTCTCTTGGGTTTACAAAAGGTTGTGATGGAAGCTTTATTGATGTTTGTGCTTCTAGTTTGCTAACCATAGTAGCTAACTGACCCAATTGTATCTGAACGTCCTTGACTGCAGAATAATTCTTCTATTGATATTATATGTTCTGCTGCATTATCATATCTTGTTTCTGCATCATTACCTTCATCATCTCTTCTAAACTCGATCTCTGAATCTGTTGTTGAAGTTGAGGTTGTGGCTGGAATTGTGGTTGTTGAAAACTACCCTATCGCCCATAAGCTGGTAACATAGTAGCCACAACTTGCTTGTCCGCATAACTGAAATTTGGGTGATCTTTCCAACTTGGATTGTAGGTATTAGAGTAGGGATCATACCTTGGCCTTGGATTACGGAATAAAGCATTAACCTCGGCCTCCTCTTCATATGAAAGAGCAACTGCAGACGTTATACAGTGAATTGCCTTTTTAACGGTACTCAACCGTTGTTCCGTATGTGAAGATTCTGTTATCTCACTAACTCTTCTGACATTTGGGTTATATCTGGTATATGGTTGTTGGGCATTCGAAGCCATACTCTCAATCAAACTAGTCTCCTGCGAGATCATTTTTTCAGTAAGTGTACCTCATGCAGCTGCATCAATTAAGTTTTTCTGATCCGGAAGTAATCCTTAATAGAACTATTGAATGATGAGTGTTGAGGAGATGTTATGGTGTGGAAAGCTTTCCAACAACCGTTTGTACCTCTCCCAGTATTCATAAATAGACTCCTAGTAATCTGCAGAATACTACTGATCTCTTTACGAACAGATGCCGCTTTAGAAGCAGGAAAATACTTCTCTGGGAATAAATTTTTCATTTCCGTCCATGTTGTAATACTCCTTGGAGGAAGGTAATACAACCATTCTTCTGCTAAGTCTGTCAATAAGAAGGGAAAGGCTTGCAGCATATCCATTTTGCTGTCTTTGGTTCCATGCCTAAGACTCGTCATCGTGTTCTGAAACTGTTGAAGGTGACGATTTGGGTGTTCACCTGCATGTTCCTTGAACTCCGGTAAATGATGAATCAGATTCGACTCCAGCTCCACTGGTGTAGCGTGTTAATGCACAATGGTTGCGAATCTAAACATGGAGATGTCAACTCTCGCAACTTCTTCTCCGAAGGTTGAGGGCCACCTATCTCTTCTAAAGGTGGATCTTGTAGCAAAAATTGAGGTTCTTGTAGTACTGTTCCCTTGTGAGTTTGAATCCCGCACCTTCGATAATCCTAACGTTTGGCTGCCAGAGATCAAGTACCTGAATTCAAAAATCTAGAAAACAAAGTCAAAAATTTAAAATAAACCTAAAAACAAAATAAATAACAACTAAAACCGACTGCTCCCCGGCAGCAGCACCAAAATTTGATGCGTATCATGGGTGGAATTAAATTAGTGATCTTATTTTTACTAAATTAAAAATAATATAATAAAATTCAAGTTCGTTCCCACGAGGAACGAGGTGTTTAAGTTGTCAAATGTCACAAAGAGGGGTTTGTTTTAGGATTTTAGCAAGGTAAATAAGAAAGCAATTATAAGTAAAGTTGTAAGCAATAGAGAGAGATATGATCGAGGAATCCTTCTTCGTTACTAGTCTATCATTAAATTAGTATATTCATTTACTCATTGTTAATCATAGATTATCACCAATCGTAGAATAACAGCTAGATCAGTGTTATCCCCCAAATTCCTTATATAATTGGATACGAAAGTTCTCGCCTACCGAATTCTATTCTTCCTAACCACCTAGTAGTAGTTCACTCAGGGTGTAATTTGGTCGAATGCTTGATATATTGTGAATTTATAGGTTAATTCTAGCAGTTAGACTCTTAGATCAAGGTCCACTTACTAGCGTTGTTCACACACACAATTGCTCCAAAGAATCCCTCTGCAAAGTCTCGTGTTCTCTACTTGTTTATGAGCCAATGCACTATTACTTATCTCACAACTCAATACTGGAACTATATTAAATCAACAAATCAATTAAGTTGGCGAACTAAACAATCTATCAATCAATCATAAACATTCTTTATAGTATAAACAAACGATAATCATATGAATAACTCAAAATAGATTCATATAATAACTCAAATCATGTCTAGAACTTAGAATTCATCCTCAATCAATTAGGTTTTTAGCTACTCATGGATGTAGAAGCATCCATTTATACATATAAGCAAGTAGATAAGAAATCGTTACGATAATGAAACCACTCCAAAACCCTAGTTTTTTCTCCTTATGAAATGATTCTCCTCTCCAAGACTTGCAAAGTTGTGCAAAAGGTGTCTTATAAATGTCTTGGGAGTTTCCTTATATAATACTCATGATATCTAGGGCTTAGACTCCTTCCGGAACCGGGTTTTTTAAAAGTCCAATTCGCAGCAAACACTTTTAGTTACGGTTGGGAACTATACCACGACCTAGCCGTAACTAAATATGACCTTTTTGGACGATTTTTCAGGGTCACTTACGGCTGGATCGTGCTACGCATTTCTGGCTGTAACTGAGCCTGAGTTTCACTTTTCTTCCTTCATCGTTTTGGCTATAACTCCTTCATCCGACGTCCGATTGACCTCATTTTTTTACGTTGGCTTCGTCTCTTCGTCCTTTACAAGATGGTGTCTCAAAAATATTCATATATCTTTATTATATTTTATGTCTAGCTTGGATGGATAGACCCAACCGTAAGTGAGCGTGAAATTCTTGTTTTAACACTTCAACTTATCTACGACTAGGATGAAATGATTTCCCAGCCGTAAATCTGACGAAACTCTCATTATCTTCCTAGTTCTACGACTAGCTTCTGATGTTTTCCTAGGCGTAAGTAGATCTGAAACTTGGTCCTTTCTTTCGACTTGTTTTACGGCTAGCTTTTGAGACTTTCCTAGCCCAAGTTCTTCTGAATTTTCACTCCAAAAGTACACAGCTTTAGCTTCTCAGTTTCACTCTGGAATAAACTCTTTTTTCTTCTTAGCTCTTTTCAACACCATTTCCATTGATTTTCCGATGATTCACCTAAGGAGATAAATAAAATAGAAAACAAGAGTAATACAAAGTAATATGCAAGAAATCTAACTAAAAAAATATGGAATTGACACTTTAAACAAGTAAATTAAGTACTTATCAATATTGACCGATTCCTGGTTAAGAAAATACCAATTTATTCGGATGGTTTTTAGGCTATAATCGGTCGATAATAGCATTCATATCGATCGATTCTTGTTAACCATTTTTTCTGGATGGTTTTTAGGTTACAATCAACGTATATATCAACCAATATTCTCCGATTATTGAGTTCCAATTATTTCAATCGGCGGATGTGGATGTATCGAGATTTCCAATTGTTGGTTAGGTTACTTAAGAACATGTTCGGCAGTTTTGTTAATAATATGGCCGGAATGAACAAAACACTTTTAATGAATTACATGTCTGGTTGTTTTGTTAGTAAAATGCCCAAACTTTATGTTATTCATATAAGTACCTTGTTATTTTTTATATATTTCGGCTGAGTATTCTTCTAGTATAACACAGTCATCCATCGATTCTTTATGTTTTTGGTGAATGAAGAACATCAACTCAAAATTGGCATACATATACCATTTTATCCGGCGATTTTAGATTGATGTTCTTGACATTTTATTTTATTTTTGAATTTTTACATCTTTTTTCATGTTTTGATGATTAATCAAACATATTAATTTCATATCTAACAAATTAAAATTAATTAATCAAATGCATATTAGTCATTAACTAAAATAGATGGATAAGGGGTTCTTAAAATTTCTTCAAAATGACCCTATTTTAATTTATTGAGTAGGTCTCAAATAATTTGAGTAGCCACATAAATTAAAACAAATAAATTAAAATAACAACATAATTTATGATGGTTATAAATTATTGGAATCCCTCCCCTAAATCCCATCCATCTGATGGTGTCGCAAGTGAAACAAATTACTCGAGATATTTCCCACTAATTTACTAGTAATATAGCTGTAGTAAGGATCGTTCCCACAGAGAGTTGTGTAATTGATAGGTTATTTAGATTAGCAAAACTAGATTAAATACTGAAAAGAGCGGTTGGTTGTTTAAAATAATTAAAAATAATAATCAAGAGATAATAAGAAATAAATATGATTAGAGAATCATTCGTTGTTACCAAACGTTGACTGAATTAGTATATTTATCTATCTTTCGTCAGAATCAATTATCACCAACCATAGAATAGTAGGTACGCTTAGCTATCCCCAGTGCTCCTTATATCACCGGATAACACGTACTCTTAGTCACCAGATTCTATCCAACTGAGCCACTTTGAGGTTTGCTTACAAAATGTAACTCAATCAAACACTTCAGGGTTTGTGAATTTAGATTTGATCTCAGCAGTTAAACTCAGTATGCTCGGTTCACTTACTGGTGTTGTCTTTACTCGCAGTTGCTCCACAGAATCCCTCTGCAAGGTCTCACGATTTCTACTTGTGTAGAGAACTAAGAGACTGTTACACTTATCCTCTAACTTCTACTAGAGATAGAATAACCAACAGATTAATTTAGCGCGCGTTCCAAACAATCTAAGAATTATCCATAAAATATTAGATAGTCAAAACAATCGATAAATATTTAAAACTCTGAATAAATTTTTAATTAATCAAGTTTCACGCTCGGAACATTCAAATCATCCGTAACCAAATAAAAATTAGCTATACATAATAATAGAGTTTCTAAAAAAAATATTTTTAAAAAAACAATAAAACTAGGACTCAAACCCAAAACAACAAACCGAAACAAGCATGTGATAATGGGCTTGGCGTTTGTGAAGGAAAGTCGGAGCTCCTCTCTTGATGGAGGGAGATTCATGGAAAATAAAATTATTATTTTATTATTAATATTTGTATTTTATTAATGTTATTTTTAATAGAAAAATAATTAATTTTCGGATTTATTATTTAGGGTAATTTTGGAAGAGTCTAGAAGTTTATTTTAAGAGTTTTAATAAGTTAGGAAAGTTGCCTAAGGTAGTAGATACCTTGGAAAACAAGTTTTTACGTTTTTGATAAGTTTAAGGTTTGTTTAGTAGTAGTTATCTATATAAGGAGCTCCAAAAACGAAAATTAGGGGGAGTTTTTGATTAATTAAAATTATTTTATTTTCATTAAACTTGTTGAATTTATTGATTTTGATTTTTATTCATAGTTGGGTTTACCCCGAAGTCTGAATACTAATCTCATATCTATAGTCGTTATTTATAATGAATTAATGAAGTCTAGATAACCCGTAGATTTTAGGATATCTCTTTGAAGATCAATTAATTTCTATCGATTTCTACCCATTCCACCGGTTACTTTTCAATAATTCTATTCCGTTGTGATTATTATCATCTTTATACGCTTTCGATCTGCATCATCTCACATCATCTCTGTTGGAGACAGAGAATAGGCGTATGAGGTAGAGGAGATGTCTTGAATGATATTCACGGCTTCCTATTTATAGATATCACTGACCGCCTTTATTAAGAGTTTCATTTTGATTAGGAGTTTAGATACGCCCTAACACTCCACCGACTAGTTGAAAATCCGAAGTAAACACACGGATTACAACCGACTCTTACTATAATTCTCTCCTCAAAATATTTCGCACACGATTCGAATAGATCCACCATCACCTATCTTTTCTCCATTCAGAACTACATCTCTGTATCAAACTCAAACTCCATTCTTCCCTGACCTATTCGAACCGTACCCAACTCAACTCCTACAGACTCGAGCACAATCCAGAACCACCAGAGGCTCCTAATTTTTCATTAACTATTCACTCGAGTTCACTGCCTCTACTCACCATCGATTTGTGATCACCATTAACTTTTCTTCATCACGATCAACAATAATAATCTTCATTAATGGCATCATCATCATCATCACAGGTTATTCCATCAATCACCGATTCATCCCAGCTACCAGTAGCGTCAACTACAGCCATGAACCATCGCTGCCATCGTTCCTCTTCAAAGTTCAAACACCACCAGCAGGAACTATCAACTTTCTTCGAGCTCAACACCCACAGCAGCAACTCCATCCATTCATCTCTGTATTCGATCATAGCTCCAATCAACAACCTTCATCTCTCACAGTCTTCTCTTTCACGTTCTCAGCTGCCACTCTCGCCATTCACTGCCTCCATCTCCTACATCGAATAACAACATCCAAGTTCCCTGTTTCCTCGATCATCACTACTGCCAACACAAACTCAGACTAACTCTGCATCACTGCCTCCATACAAGACTCGACAGCCTCTCTTCTTCCTATTATCGATCACAGTCACTACCATTGATGTTTCCCATAATATACCACCTATCATCAATCATGATCATCAACTCCTCAATCACCGAAACTGGATAAACAGGAAAGAACCCCAATTCTGACGAGTTAGATTTGGGGAAAAAGATGAGGTAGCAGCCCCTAGCAGAAGATGTGGGCGTTTTTAGTATTACTCAAAAATTGGCATCCCTGAGCAAGAATGCTGGTGCCTTTAGTAATTCGAACTTAAGTTGCCCCTTGGCGTACGATGGGTTGCCAATAGAGTTGACCTTGAAATGAGCGATTTGCCATTGATTCTCGTTTTCCTTATAACTTTCTCATACGAAGTCAGAATAACTTTATTCTTTCGCCGTTAGCTTCATTTCCTCATTCTATACGAGAACAAATCCTAAATTTGGGCGAGTTTCACATGGTCTTTGTCCCTTCTTCTCTTGTAGCTCTTCTTTACTTGCACATAAGTGTCGGTTCGCTTCTTTTGGATGATTCCATCTAATAAAAGATAACTAAACAAAAGAAAACGTAATGCATAATAATTCATAAGAAATCTAGCATATACTAGCATGAAATTGACATTCAAAATATATAAAATATGCACTTATCACCAACTTATTTATCAAACTCGTCATAATCCTCAGTCACCTCGAGCGTCTGATCTTCCACTTAAAATCTATCCATAAGGGTATGATAGACACATTTTTGTGTCTAAATTGCGCTCGATTATCTATTTTGACAGTTCGATTTTGTACTTTTTATGGTTTTTTGTGTTTTGGTAGGTATTTTTGAGAAATAAACATTTGCGGAAAAATCGGCTCGAAAAGTGATAAAGGCACCCGGAAAATTACTAAAGGCACCCGGGGAGAATCGATAAAGGCACCCAACTCTTGGATTGGGGCACCCCTTCTTTGAATTTGAAAAACCGATTTTGGCGATTGGAGTCTTACGTGAAGAAAACTCCTGTTGATTCTGTGTTACGTGTTTTTAGTGATTTGGGGTAATTCTAATTCACCCAAGTGAAGTTAATCAACCAGAATATCACCAACACACTTCAACAGAGTGTTTTAGCCGGAATTATTGGCGTCAGGAGTGAATCTGGACGGAAAAAAAGTTAAACTCTGTTTCGGATTTGCGTGTGATTTAGAGTATGATTTGGATAAGTTTTGGAGTATCGGTTAAGAAGGATCTCTAGGGTTTACTAATGCTATATAAATACCATAGAGAATCGAAGAGAAAGCTATCGGGAGTAGGCGCAGCAAAGAAAAAAATTCCAGGAAAAACCCGAGTTCTACCGGTGAAGAAGAAGGTGAAGAACATAAGTCTCCAGAAGAGTGTCGCTGATACTGTCGCTAACACAGTCCCTCAAGCAGTCCTATTTCTGAAGCACTACAAGTCCGTTCTTTTCTCCTATTCCCTTTTCCTTCTTCTGTAACGCAGAGAACACTTCTCTGTAACGCTTATAAGCGTCTCTGTTCTCCTGTGTTACTATTATTTCACCATTGTAAGAACTTTTTGAGCTATGAAATATATTTTTGAGGGTGTTTCCTATACAATGAGCTAATCATCATCACTGGGGCGATGGAGGAAGCTATTTCTCCAATAATTAAGTGGTAACTTCTATTTTAACTATTATTTATAATTCTTTTATTATTAATTGCTTTGAATTAAATTGAAAAAAATGGTTTTTCTTAAATAATTGTGTTTTCTTTTAATGGGTCATGCTTAGTTTTGAACTTTTGATGTCTCATGCTTTCGATTTACAATTATTTTTTCAAAAACCTAATTTTGACAATACTTAGAATAACTTGAATACAGGAATTGTAAGATTTTATCACTTGAAATATTGGTTAATGGTGGAATCTTATCCCTAGTTCTTCCCATCAACTTTAAATCATTTAATTTTTTTTATTTTTAGTCATTAAAAATTAGGTCTAGAAATCGAATCTTCACAAGTCTGAGAATTAAACCCTTTTTACCACTATTCTAAAATCACATCAGGGTATGAACATCATAAAAGAAAATAAATTAATTAAAACATCTCTAAAAAAAAGGTCATCCCAATTTATAAAGCAGAAGACCTACCGGTATCAGAAGTTATACAACTGAAATTTTACTGGTAGATCTTGTAGAATTTTTCTCCCTTCATATAAGAATGGTCTTTATTTATAAAAGCCCATATGACTCTGAAAGGTGGAGTTTCTCCACCATTTATTAGTGAAGTTTAAGTAGAAAACCGTTTATATGTAGTAGGGTGTGTGCTAAGTGTTGAATATTTTTGTATATTTGAGCAATTACAAGTCTACGACCTTCTAAGCAGACAGTCAATACCCATATGATAACATATTTCTCTGTAATGCTTCAAAAAAAAATCTACATATTTGTGGGAATTTCTCTTGTGAAAATTCGTAGTTATGTTCTTTCACCTACAAGTATAAATAACTATATTTGTATGCATGCAATGTGGCCAATTGAATATTTTTTGTATGACTTCTTTTTAACAGCCATTTAGATTATCAATAGACTTCTTACCAAAGTAATTTCATTTAAATCCCCATTTCAAATGTTGTTCAACACTTTACTTGACTATAATTTTCTTAAAGAATTTGGTTGTTGCTGCTATCCAGTCTTGAACTTTACAGACTAGACAACTCAGTCCCAAATCTGCAATTTGTGTGTTTCTGGGATACAATCATGTTCAATAAGGGCTACAAATGTTATGATCTCGTTACTCACAAGGTTTGCATTTATGTTCATGTGGTCTTTGATGAAACTGTATTTCCATTTGATGTTAGATCATCTAGTGCTAGTTAAAGTTGTTCTGCTTCTGAAACTATTGAACTTTCAATGCCTATAAATTTATTTCCACTTGTTCTGTAACACCCTAAATTTTGGGCCTGGATTTTTACACACAATCCAAAGTCCAAAACCCAAAATATCACATGCATATCTAAGTCCAAGCCAAATTTATTCAATCCAAGTACATTGGATGGATTAAAATAAATAAATAAAAATTGATATACCTTTCATTGTTAAAGTTGAGAGTACGCAACTAACTCTTTATGAGATTAACCAACCACATTGGAAAGTAAGAATAAAACCCCAGCGAAAATAATTAGCAACCATAAATTATAGCAAATTTATGTGTAACTCAAATAAACATATCCAAACCACATGCAATAATATTTTCACACGTGCTGTACCACAACGCGGTTGCCTACGTACCCAAAATGGGTTCAAGCGCAACCGTAGTTCATCAACATATCAAGTTTCAAGTACCCCTGATGATTTAAGTATACATCACTTTTAATCTTAGGTCAAACAACAATACTTAAAGCTAGTTTTTTAAGCTAAAGAAAAATATTTAAAATACTTTTCAAGTGGCAAGAAGTGAACTACGCAGTCGCATAGAATGTAGATATTATGACTTAAACCACAAATAGTATCTCAGATATTGACAAGCTGCAGATTAATGAACAAAATATAAGAAACAATTATGTTAATATCATGAAGAAAGTATACACTTACTTGAGTCATCAATCCAACATAACCAATTCAATTCAAGCATGTGATATGTGTATACCACCTCTGCATAGAAGGCGATGATAATTTATAATGTAAACTCTTAAGCACCGTCATACTTATGCATATCAGAACACGGTTTAGTACTATCAAACATGAACATAATCTTCTGAAATTTAAACATTATTTTATTAATACAACGGATGATAACATATTAGAAATTAATCTCAATCCAATTACCACATAATGAGATAACGAAAGATGAAAATGGTTGCATATGAATTTTGTTTCTTAAAATGCATTCTTGGTTTATCCCATCTTTGCAGTGGTAAATGTCACCTGATCCATTTGAAATTCTTATATAGTCTTATGACTCAGATAACAACAACATCTTCAACTATCAACACATTGTAACGGTTTGTTAGAGAGATGCATATTTTATAACATGACCGTTTTCAGTACTGAAATATAGAATTCATCTAGGGTCCCCTTGCACTTTGAGGTATCTATGGTGATCCGATCCTTATAAAAAAAATCAGCAAGTTACATAGTATCAGTAAACAACAAGCTAAAATTTCAACTTTACACAATAAATAGAAAATGAGAAAACCTAATTGTAAGTATGTTGTCCAGGATATGAATTCAACACATTTCAGTATGAGTTTAGCCAATATTTTTAGTAGTAAATCAGACCCAATTTTCTTGAAACTTTTAGCGTATTTCCATCATAGAACAAAGTATGACATACTTAAATTTCATCAAATTCTAACCATTGAATCCCAATATATCATTAGAACGACAACAATCATTCTAGGGTTTACAAGGTGCATACGGGATTATTAAGCAATGATTGATTATGAGATGAATTACCACAATCAAACCATCATTATAACAACTCAAAATGATTATAAAATTCATATTTCATAAATTTTTATAAGCACATGGATTAATAAAAATCTCAATTTTTATGAAGAACCCTAATTTCCAAATTCTCAAATCAAAGTTTTAAAACATGAAATTAATATTGTTTACTAACTACCCAATGTTCTAAATCAAGAAAAGTATTAGAATCAAGACTCAATTGCTTCAAAACATTGAATAGTATCATTAGGAAAAAATCAAAAGAAGATGAATACTCATTGCCGTTCCATTAATGGTTCACAACATCAATCATTGATCAATTTCAAACATAACTCCTCTACTTTCTTCAACAGAATTTTCTAGGGTATTTTATTAGAGAATTTCAACAAGATTATGAAGTGAAAGAGGAACAAAAAGCCCCCTTCAAATGTATTCTTATTCTCTTTTGTTTTGATCAATTGACCAAACTGCACTTAATGCCTCCAAATAGTGACACATGTATTGTGACGTGGAGAGCTGCATGTATAATTATTCAAGCACCCACACTTATTGTTAAAGCTCAAATAGCTTATAGAAACCTTATTTTTGATTTGGGGCATACTCATAGTGTTAAAACCATTCTAACTTATGTTTCTTAAGCATATTAACCACAGTGGGTCAAAAATTAAACCAAAGAAAATGTGAGACCTTGCACTTTTGCTTGGGATTAATTAAACCCATTAGTAAAAAATTATGCACTTAAAATGCCTATAACTCAAACATTCAAGTATCATTAACACTTTTAGGTTGTCGATATAAGAAATGTTAGTGTCTAGATAAAAATGCTTGCCTTAGTTCAAAGTCTTGGGTGTTATTAACAATGATCCATGTAGCTCTGCACCTGTCATACTTTTATCAATATAAAAACTGAGAAACCGAGAGAAAACGAGGATTCCATCTTATATCCCTTCTCTATTTGGTCTTTGGTCTGTCTCTGGAGTTCTCTTCACCACCGGGGAGGCCAGCGACAGCTAGGTCAAGCATAATATTGTTATTTTTCTTTACTGCTTATTTTTCTCTTTTTGCGACCACTAGACATGAATCAAAAATCAAAACTGATTTCTAGTTTCATAACCAAAAAAAAAAACGGAATTGGGGATCTCTGTTGATTTCAATTTCTCTAAATTAAGAACTTCGAAAAACTCTCAAATTCTTTCTGAGGTAGAAACGGTTTATCTCATCTTTGATGTTATTTGCTGATTTTGTGTGAAGAAGGTTGTTGGTTAGTGGTGTCTGTATGGAGAAATATAGATAAAATGGTAGGAATTGAGATAGTTAATAAAAGGATTAGTCGTTTGTTATTGCATAAAAGGTGATGGTGCTATGTTAGCTAGGGTACTTGAAGTTGTATTAACACAAATGATGATGTATTTGGGAAAGAAAATTATTATTAAGATGGTAAAATTAAATTAATATCACTACTGATTTTTTCACTTAATCCATATTGGTTTCATTGCCATGTCTCTTGTGCTAAAGATAAATTAATTATTGACTAAAATTAGAATGGAGACTTGGGAATGAAATTGATGGTGTTTTGAAATGTGTTTTCAGCTGTATTACAGTGAAGTAAGTGTCGTTGTGGTCATTCAATTGTATGATGCATGGCTAAAACTTGTGAATGTTTTGAGTTCTAGCAAGATTAGGATTGTTGGGTACCTTGTTAGACTCGTAATTACAGGTCAAAAAGATATATAAGGGAGTCAAATGCATGTACACCACAAACTAACCTTCTCAAGCACAAAAGTTAAATCTTTTAAGCTATGGTTTCTTAAAATTGGTATTTGAGTAATGCTAAGGGATGATTGTTGCTTGGAAGTTCATATCATTTATTTGGAGATGATTGTCGTCTAAACGAAGCGGTTCATATTATCTAGGTCGGCTAATGAAAAATAAAAATAAAGAGATGATTACTGTTTGGCAGTTCATATCATCTAACTAGACTTAGAGATGGTTGTTTCCATTTGGGTGGAATTCATACCACCTGAAAAGGATGGTTGCTGCATAAGGTGGAAGTTCATACCATCGATCTACTGATGATTACTAGCTATTTGAGTAGTTCATATGATCTGAGATAGATAACCTGTTGAGTTTGACAGAGTGTTGTGAGTTCGCCTGGCCAAGGGTGGCACCCCATTATTAGGCTACTCGTAGAAGACCTTTTGGGACGGTGGCTGGCATCCGATTGCCCTGATATTAGAGATTGGTCCTTACAGTTGAACAATATAACCATTTGACATCGTCGATGATCCTAAGTTAGTATGAGTTTGTCAGGCCTTTAAGGGCATCCCATTACTATGGAAACCTGCGAAATACCGTACGGGACGGTGGATTGTACCCGACTACCCTGACATTAGAGTTTGGTCCTCTCAGTAAAAGATAGAGCTTTGACAGATTCGATGACCCTTAGTATGAGAATTATGCTTACATGCTTAAAAAATAGTTTGGGAGAAATTGAAAGACAGTCGCTCCGAAAGAAAAGTAAGCTTTTCAGCAAAAATTGGTAGCATTGGTTCCTCGAGTGGCGTATCCGAAAATTAGAACTTGCCAAGCGGTTCGTAACCCGACCCGTTGGGAGCGAAAATATTCCGGTCCGTCATAGAAAAGTTCAGGGTATTACACAAAGACCACTAAAATATGGACTGGGTATTACATGTTATATCTTCACTATTTAAGTTTATTTCTTCACATACATCAGATCATGTTGCTTCCTCTGTATCTGACCAACATGTTTCTTCTCCTTATGGCTCACATGTTTCTTCACTTCTTATTGTACCCTTGGAAACCATAATTTCATCTCCAACTCATGTTACTACCTCCACTATTATGACTAGATCTAGAGCTGGCATTATAAAACCAAAACCTTTACCTAAAGATTGTGTATCTCATTTTACTACCAAGTATCTCATTATTCATCTATTTGCTGCTTTTCTTGAGCCTAAATGTTACAAGACTATGCTTGAGGAATTTACAACTCTGGTTGCTAATGGTACTTGGGAGATAGTTCCATATGATCCTTCTTTTAATGTTTCGGGGTGCAATTGGATATATAAGATTAAATTGTTTTAGGATGGCTCGGCGGAGAGATTCAAGGCTAGAATTATTTCTAAAGGATATTTCAATTATATGGTATTGATTTTAATGAGACCATTAGTTATGTTGTCAAAATGACTATTATCATATGTATTTTGTCTATTGCTTTAACTAGAAAATGGACTATCAGGCAACTTGATGTCTCCAATGCCTTTCTTCATGGAAATTTGAAGGAAACAATGTATATGCAACAACCCGTTGGTTTTGTAGATCCAGATAAACCTACATACATTTGCATATTGAGAAGATCTCTTAATGGACTCAAACAAGCTTCAAGAGCTTGGTTTGAGAGATTTTGTTCTTCTCTGGTTGAGTTTGATTTCACCATGTCTTCTTGTGATAACTCCATGTTTTTTTATACCCATGATCATGATATGATGATAGTTTTACTGTATATATATGATATCATTCTTACACGTTCTTATACATTTTTACTGGATGTTTTGATCACTTTTCTTCAGCTATCTCATCTTATGAATAACTTTGGCACATTGTATTATTTTGTAAGAATTGAACCTTGTTTTCATCCTACTGCAACTAAACTTTTTACTTACTCAAAAGAAGTATACCCTCGAGATGTTGGGAAAGTTTAATATGTTGCAGTGCAAACCATGTAGGAGTTCAGTTTCAAATGGTCTTAGACTATTTGCATATCAAGGTACTCCACTTTCAAATTTACTGCATATAGAAGTTTATTTGCAGGTTTGCAATACCTTACCATGACAATATCAGAAATGCATTTTTATGTTAACTATGTTGCTCAATTTATGCACAAACAAACTGAAGATCAGTTTCTTCTTGTCAAAGGAATACTTAGATATCTTAAAAGTACTCTAGGATCTGGAATTAATTACTATTATTTCATGGGATTCTAGTTCAATTTTATCCTACCGTGACTCGAGCTAGGTTGGTTGTCCTGATACTAAAAGATCTAATTCTGGATTTTGTGTGTTTCTTGGTCACTCTCTTGTCTCATGTTCTTCAAAAAAGCAAACTATACCATCTCCAGATCTTCAACTGAAGCTGAGTATAATCCTTGACAGTAGCATCAACAGAAATGCTTTGGATCTTTTTTCTGCTCACTGAACTGGGTATATCTCTTACTACACCTTTCACTCTTTATTGTGATAATATGTCTACAACTAGTTTGGTAAGCAATCCCATATTTTATGAAAGAACCAAACATATTGAAATTGACATCACTTTTCAAGGGACTTAGTCACTGTATTATTTCTTGAAATGTGTTTGTTCCTTCACACTTGCAAGTTAATGATCTCTTCACCAAAGGATTGGTGCATTCTCTCTTTTATACTTTGACTAGCGAGATGATGTTTTTGTATCGTGCACAACTTGAAGGGGAAGTGTCACTAAGGTATAATTTTTTCAATTTATTTATTTTTGGTACGACGAGGTGTCTATTGTAATGGTCCTTTTACCTTTGTGTATGGATGGCTATACATAGCCACGTATCTAAAAATTAATAATTTTTATCCATTTTATTAAGCTCTTTTAGATTTCTCTCTACACTTTCGTTTCTTTCAACAACCTCTATAAAATGACTATGTGGTTATTTTGTCGTTAAAACAATACAAGAGAGAGTCGGACTAGTATGTAATCCATGTCCTAGAATCCTAGTCCTGGTACAGTAACCATTGTTACCCTTCTCAGACACTAGCCACCTTATAATACTATAACACATTTTGCATGAATCCCACTAATCTTGTTTTTGACTATTAACTTTAATTCGACTTTGCGCAAAAAAAATTTGGGGCGACTTATTTATACTTATCGAATAGATGTGGCTATGGGATAGCCTAATGGTAGGTAAGAATACATATATACCATTTCACTAATAAAAGTAGAAAACCTAAACTAATTTCATTTCTTTTCTAACTACCGATTGTCAGAAAAAGTTTCTTTTCTTCTTCTCTTCGTTTTATCTACCGATTGTGCGAAAAAATTTCCTTGTGAAATTTTTAAAACCAATTCATCGTATCGTCGTTAATCGCCGTACAAAATCATCGTTGATATTTCAATCTAAAGATGGCTCGACAGAAACAAACAAGCCGTCAATCTGATAATGATAATTGGCCAAATTTTGCCGAGAGAATAAGAAATATAGAGATGGTTGAAGAACATAGTGAAGAAGATGAAGAACACGAAGATGATGATCTAGATACAGAGACTGATTCTGACAATCAGCCTCTCCAGAACAATCTAATGGCTCTAATAAGGTAAGGGTTTACCATTATTTGTGTTTATTTTGCTTCAATTGAATGAAATTGTCAATAGAACTTCCAGGGTTTTTGTTGAATTATCATAATTGTAGGCTTAGTGATGTGTTTTATCTACCGATTATGGTCCTGTTCTTCATTCCTCAAGCACATCGACTATAATTGGTAGTTAGATTTAGTTATTAACTACCGATTGTCTTTCTGTACCAAAATTTAGGCTTAATCGGTAGTTAATTTTTTTTTTATCTAACTACCGATTATATTATATGGTTTCATGTAGAGGAATATAGTTTTGAATCAATCGTTAGTTTCGTATAGGTTTAAACTCCCGATTATGAAAGTTCGTGATTCCTCAAGCACATCAACTATAATCGGTAGTTAGAATTAGTCATAATCTACCGATTGTCTTTTTGTACCAAAATTTAGGCTTAGTCGTTAGTTAATTTTTTTTATCTAACTACCGAATATATTAGATGGTTCCAATTGTTAGATATGTAGTAGATGTTAACTTCCGATTAAATTAGATGGTTTCAATCAGTAGATAGGTTTTGTATTTGACTTCCGATTGTTTTGTAATCGTTTGTTATTGTGTTTATTTGACTACCGATTATATGTGTGTCCATGGCTTAGTATTTTTTGTTCTAATTTTTATGCATAATCGGTAGATAATTTAGGTCCCGAGCTACCGATTATGAACAATCGGTTGTTAGTTTGTTTATTTAAATACCGATTATATGTGTGTCCATAGCTTAGAGTTTTCTGTTCTAATTTTTATGCATAATCGGGAGATAATCTGAGACCCGATCTACCGATTATGAACAATCGTTTGATTTTTATGTACTTTTTCTACCGATTATGTAGTGATTAAATGATGTCTTATGAGCTAATTATTCTTTATTTTATTTTTTTATGGAAAGGCGAGCTAAGCAAGCCCAAGATACAATTGTTTCGGGCCCTCGTCGTGAAGGGGGTAAGAAAGGAACAGCTAGTGCAAGAAGATAAAAGAGCGCTAGCGGAATCTCTATCACCTAAGGAACTCAACCAAGTTCACAACCAAGTGTTCCAAGAGTTAGAAACCAAGAAGAAGGAGAACCAAGTGCTCCACAAGTTATAAACCAAGAAGAAGGAGAACCAAGTGCTACACAAGGAGAAGGACAAGGTACAAAGAAGGTAATTAAGAAGAAAGGAGGACACCAAGTCCCTGCCTCTTTGAAGATGAAGGGTATTGAAGAATGCCAAATCCCTGGGTTACCAAGAGATGGAGGAGATCTGTTATTTGGATACAAAGACTCTTGGGCCAAAGAAATTTATTCAACTGAGGTAATAATTATAAAACACGATTCTTAAGCTATTGTCTTTTTATTCATAGAAGTGTTAACCGTTATTCTAATTATTTTATAATTCGTCGTGTATATTAGGATTATTCTCATGCGGTTCGTCTACTCAAACCTACAACTGCACCAAGAAAAATGAAAGACTGGCCGTTAGATGGTGAGTGTGAAAGGTCAAGTAAATTATTTATCACTTGGGGTTATCTACTGCTGCCGAGAATTTAATGTTAGAGCATGACCGAGTGTTGATATCATCCTTCCTGGAGAGAATGTATCCTGAGACCGATACCTTCCACATGCCATTTGGAGAGATGACGATCACCCCAGATGATATGGTGCAGATTCTTAGTCTCGCTGACCATGGTACAACCGTCAAGTTTGATTATGTAAAGCAGTTAAGCTGGGAACAATATTATTTTTACACTCAGAAGTGCCTTGGTTGGGATCGAGCGACATCCGACATTGAGTTCAACCGGTGCTTACGTTACAAAACTAGACAAGATGAATATGTTCAAAGAGACCAAGGATAAAGAAGAAATGAATCCAGAGTTTAGCGACAATGAAGTGAATGCTGCAGCCACTGCATATCTCCTCTATGTTTTGGGATATGTCATTTTACCCAATTGTATTGGCAACCGGGTCGACGCTAACCTTCTACAACTATTGCATGCTTTCAAAAAAGTTCGTGATTACTCGTGGGGCACCGCATGCCATGCGTTCTTGATAGAAACGATTCTCCAATCAAAATATTACTCGAAAAGGATCTTTCTGATTCTCGAAAAATGGAGGAGTTAAGAAAGGCATCGAGGCAATCAACTAGCCAAATCGCCGGGAATGTGAGCCTACTACAGGTATTTTGGTAACTCTATTGATGCTTTGATTATTATTTATTTTTTTCTCTTTTAAGAATCAATTTTCTCATACTTGGTTTGATATGTACTCTAGACATGGATCTATGACCACTTCTCGTTCCTCGATTTGGCCAAAGAGAACCCGATATGGGAGAAAGGAACACCCGTAGGAACAAAATACATCTTCGAAAACAACCGTTCAAGGTCTAAGGAGCAGCCGTTGATTTCTTTGAGGAGGAAATTAGACTTGATGACATCCAAAGATGTATGCTTTGATCCATACAAGGAAGACCAATCTAGTGGACATATAGCGGGAAGGTCGGAGTTGTCGTTTTATTATGGACCCTTGTGGCATCCCACATGATATGTTATGTACAATGCCTCTAGGGTGATGCGTCAACTCGGTTATGTACAAGAAAAACCTTGGAGTCACATGAGTGGCAAGTTCAAATTGGACGTGGAGAATTTTGTATGTGGTAAGGACTCTATCACAGTAGTTTACTCTGGTAACCTATCCGTTGAAGATTGGAATAACAGGATGTAATATTTGATCAACGATGAGAGACCTGTCAACCGAGGTGATGAAGTAGATCCAGGCTATATGGAATGGTACCGGGAGCATTCTCATCTTCATATGATCCGTAAAGATAAAAGAAAATACCACCAAGGTTTCCGATTATACTTGTATTATCAAAGACAAACCTTCTGGTTATGAAAGGCTGGTACGTAATGTTCTTTCCTTTTGATTTTAATATTACGACTCAATATTTTAGATAATAATCGTTTCATTGTTATTGCATAAAAACAGAAAAATAGGTTTGTATTATTCTCCAAGAATATTGATGGGTGTATAAAGGAGGGAGTGCCTTTATCAATTGAGAAGATGAAAGAGCATAAAGACCTAATGGATAACATTGATAACGAAGCTTATGAAAGTAAGTTTGGGGTGAAAGCTTTGAATAAGCCTAAGAGGCCAGCATCAAAGCCCAGTAAAAGATTTTGTGGTTCATCGAGTGCTGATGGTGAAGCCAATGTCCCTGATGCTGAAAGATATGTCCCTGGTGCTCGTCATCCTCGAACTAAAACCAAAAAATATAGAAATTAGATTGGGGTTGTTTTGTTAGATAACATCATTTTCAATTGATTTGTAAGAAACTTGTTTAATGTTCTAACATTATGTTTACTTTATGGATGATAAATGGATTAATTTATGGATGATGAATGTATTTTAGGTTCTTTTTGTGAATTATCGATTGATTTGCAAGAGACTCATTTTTAATAAGTAACTTTGTTGAAATTTTACATTTTGCATCACCTACCGATTAAGCTTGTTGATCCATAATCGGATGATAATTATCTACCGATTACACCTGTTGATATGAAATGGTTGATAATTATCTACCGATTACACCTGCTGATGGAACTGCTTGGTTTCTGGACACATTTTACATTATAATCGGTAGTAAATAAAGTTTCATATACTACCGATTATGGAGTATGCAAATGTTGAAAATTTGATAATTTTTTCAATTTTGAATTTGGGGAAACATATACAATCGGTAGTAAAAAAAATTCTTAGAATACCGATTGCGGAGTATGAATATTTTCGAAATTTGATAATTTTTCAATTTTGAA
The DNA here is from genome assembly GCA_023531435.1 of Papaver californicum. Taxonomy (NCBI): domain Eukaryota; kingdom Viridiplantae; phylum Streptophyta; class Magnoliopsida; order Ranunculales; family Papaveraceae; genus Papaver; species Papaver californicum. The sequence continues at coordinate 165,826 of JAJJMC010014255.1, read as the reverse complement.
TTTGGGGCAACATATACAATCAGTAGTAAAAAAACTTTTTTAGACTACCGATTATGGAGTATGAATATTTTGGAAATTTGATAATTTTTTCAACTTTTAATTTGGGGCAACATATACAATCGGTAGTAAATTTTTTTTCTTAGACTACCGATTATGGAGTATGAATATTTTCGAAATTTGATAATTTTTTCAATTTTGAATTTGGGGCAACATATACAATCGGTAGTAAAAAAACTTTCTTAGACTATCGATTATGGAGTATGAATATTTTGGAAATTTGATATTTTTTCAATTTTGAATTTGGGGCAACATCTACAATCGGTAGTAAAAAAAAATTCTTAGACTACCGATTATACCTGTTGAGTACAATCGGGTGTTAATTATGTACTGATTAAGATGATGGAACTAATTGGTTTCTGGACACATTTTACATTACAATCGGTAGTAAATACATTTTCTTAGACTGCCGATTATGGTTTATGAAAAAATTTCAATTTCGAATTTGGGGAAACATCTATAATTGGTAGTAAATAAAGTTTCATAGACTACCGATTGTATAAATCGGAAGGTAATGGTTATCCCGATACTTTCGATTATTTATATTCGTATGAACTTAGTGTACATATTTTCTGTACACTCTTGTTACACCAGGCCTCAACAGCTCTTTTTTTTTTTAAAAAAAGAGCCGTTGGGAATATAATCTATATATGGAGGGTGACCCTTTTCATTTATGCACCTCTAATAAATTTTAACTCTCCAATAGCGAAGTAATCATCTTCAAGATTAATGGCTCAACCGTTCACGGTAGAAGAAGATTTATCGTTATGTAGGCATTATTTTTGAGGCGAGGAGAAGAACGTAGGCAAAATGGTGTAATGAGTATGAGTTATTTGGAGAGCATTCACGAACATTTTTGTGTTGACACCAGTAACCACAATAACCGTAATAGAGTTGCTCTTTTTTGTCGATTTAATTGCATAAGCAGAAAAGTTGATCCATTTGTGAATTTAACTTATCTTGTCAATCTATATCATTTGAGGAGTGAAACTAATGATGAAGTTATAGCGAGATCTCTCGAGGAATGCCGACTTTTTTCCATTGAACCGTAAATCTTAGTGAGGTCACGATTGCTGAACTCATGGATTGCTTCTTGGACCGACACAACCCCATTTTGACTACCGACTAGTATTTTCTTTAATCGGCCATGAGACCCCTCTGCAATGCTTGTTGCCTCGTTCTTGAAGTTCTGATATTCATATGTCCATGCAAACACAAATTTATCCTTATGCGGTCCCAACCATTGTGTTTTGCAATACTTAACTGGTTTAAGATATTTCTTGCCCCATTCATCCTCAAAGTTCTTCAAGTTGTATTCATAAACTTCCTCCGGCATCGATCAAACTAGCTTATCCCATGCTTTTAGAAATAAAGACCACTTTATTCCATCCTCGTCCCATTTTTCATCAGCTAACCTTTTCTCTTCTTCTCGTTCTCCCAAGGTTAGTTTACTAATACGTTCATCCTCTTGGTACCTTTGTTTCGTTTTTTAGCTTGGATATGATGTCTGCAATTGGATTTGATGTTGCATTGAATATGCCACGTACAAAGCAAATTATGGGCTTCCGGAAACACTACCATTATTGCATTCATTAAGGCTTTATCGTTATCCGTTACAATAACCCTTGGAAAATGATCGCCATTATAAATCGACCTTAATGTTTGCAACATCCAAATGAAACTCACATGGTTCTCAGCATCCATTAAATCCCACGCCACCGTAAATGTGCATTCATCTGAAGTGTGGCAAGCAATGTTCAACAACGACATGTTGTACTTGTTTGTCTTGTAAGTAGCATCTATCAACAAAATTTGATGAAAGCATTGAGCCAATTGGATCATCTTCGGATGTGCCAAGAAAATATGAATCACTTTACCATCCCTTTATTCTTTTCTCAATGTGTAATTGTGTTTCTCGGCTAACCACTCTGATTTTTGCATAACCATTCGACCATCTCATTCCATCCTTTTGACCGTTGCTAGCGCCGACTTAATTATAGACAACGAGGACAAGTTGTTGGGGTCGTCCACCTTTATCTTAGATAGGATTTCACTCGCTTTCATTACATTCCTCATAGACTTCACCGTCTTCATTTCCTTTGGTTTTAACTTGGCAACCATTACGTTCCCAACCAGACTTTCCGGATCTTCGTGGTTGTGACGAACATTAGCAACTCTAAATATTTTCCATACTTTACCTTCCTTACTGTCGGGTTTATTGAAGATAATCTTAAATGGGCATCCAATCTTCTTTGAATTACCTCGGTATTTCCTCTCCGTCTTTTTTATGTATATACGATCCTTTCCCACATGACTCTTTCGCTCGCCATCTCTCTCACAAATCATTTCAAATCGATCAACCCTCACGCAATTGTCCTGAACTACAACACACATCTTCTCTTTTGCCTTGTTGATAAGCCATTCCTTTGCCTCCCCCTTACTTCCAAATGTCTTAATGCGCATATAAAAAAACAAATATCATAAGTCTAACCTTGTAACATACATTCTTATAACAAGACAAGAGTGGGTAGGTAGCATACCAAATCATTTGCATAGTGTAGGGAAGTATCAAGACCCTCATATGAAACATGATTAACCGATTCAACAATCTACATAAAATAGCAGTGAGTTAGATAGCAACAATTGGTATATAATTATGTTCTCGTACTACCGATTAATGACAATTGGTAGTTAACTATTTTCCTGTACTACCAATTAACAAAAATCGGTAGTTAATTATGTTCTCGTACTACCGATTATAGCAAGACAAGTTCTATATAATCGGTAGATAAATTTCATCTTTAAACTACCGATTACAAAGTGTAAAAATTTTAAGTTCAATTTAATTCTGGCTACAATCACAATTGGTAGATATGTGATTTTACAACTACCGATTCTAAATCGATAGATAAAAGTTTCCACCCACTACCGATTGTGAAAGATGAAGAGTTAGAAATTTTGTAAGTTTTGAGAAATTCATTTTTTAGGGCGACAACTATAACCGGTAGATAATAATTATTCCTAAACTACCGATTATGAAATCAAAATTCAAACAAAATTCAATTTGGGGAATTGTTTGATCGGTAGTAATCATTCTTCAAGACACTACCGATTATACCATAATTTTGGCACAGGCGTGTATAATCGGTAGATATGGTACTCCATTATCTACCGACTTTGGAACGTCCATGGCATTAAATGCATGCAATTTTTTTTTGTAAAGATCACATACAAACGCATACAAAGTGAGTTTTTGAGCTTCTTAACACAATACCTGATTGTTTGATGCATTATTATCTTCATTTTGATGTGATTCGTCGTTTTCTCTGGCTAAATTGTCGTCTAGGTTTTCTTCCACACAAAAATTTGGATCATCCAACAAATATCCCAAATCGTCATCTCTAAACGTCATTGAACCTTCAATATTATGTTTTTCATGATGTTTCTCACCTTCTTCCTCATACTCATCCATGTTTGTTATTGATTTTTGGTAAAATCTAGTTTCCCAAACTTCTTCTTCTTCTCTAACACACTTTCTATTTCTTTTCTAAAACTATAACTCAAATAATTTTCTAACACTAACTATAACCAAAATTAACAAAACAATTAATCAACATTAATACTAATTAAATAAGGACAGATTAGCCATTAAAAGAATATATGGATAAGAGGTGTGCTGATATTACTTCTTAATGATCTTATTTTGTTTTATTAGTCGCCCTAAATTCTTTTTGGGTCGCTCTCAAAAACACAGGGCAAAATAAGTCGATAGGCACGTGTTGCCACAAAATCATCCATCCTGGTCCTCCTTAAAACCTCGGATCACAGTGCCCAAATTTCATTCATTCCCTTTTACCTTTTATTTCATTCTTAATTTACATGAACATAAAATGTTTGCTGATTGAATTAGTATGAAATAATTGATTCTAAATTAAAACAAATAAAAATTAAAATAACAACATAATTTATGATGGATTATAAATTACTGGAATCCCTCCCTCAAATCCCATCCATTCATCCCATTCATCAAAATCGTCGTAATTGTCTGGTGTCTCGGGCGTCTCATCTTCCACCTCAAATCTATCCATTAGGGTCTGAACATCATAAAAGAAAAGAAACGGGAAAGAACTGAGGATTAGGACGTATCTAACAAAAAAGAGTTATATCTTATGAAGCAAAGACCAAACGATCTTTTTTTGTTCTTGGCCAGTCTTGTAGAGTTTTCCTCCATTCTAGCGGAAGATAAGATTAATTCCTATGACTATGTGAGGTGTGTGCTCAATGTAGTTGCTCGACCATTTGATTTCCTGGTAAAGTTTAAGTAAAAATCTTTCTAAATATAATAGTAGGGCATCGTTTTCCTACGAAAAATTTGAAGTGTGAGTTTTCAATTTTAACCTTAAGATCTAGCCACCTGATTTTTCTCAATCAATATTGACGGTAGGCCTTGTAAGTGCCGAACATTTTAGTATTTCGAGCAACTGCGAGTCTACGACCTTCTAAGCAGCCCGTCAACACCGGTCCAATAGTATATTTTTGTATGCAATGCATTGCACATATTTCTCTACGAACTAGTGAGAATTTCTCTGGTGAAAAGTCGTAGACTTATCACTTATCACTTATCACTTACTCTATGTTCTTTCACCTACAATAGCTGCGATTGTATGTATGCGGCCAAATGTAAATGGATAACATATAACGTGGATGTGAAGGATCCACATCATGACGGCAAGTGATGATCAATAGCCAGTCACACAAACGATTGACACTCACGCAAAGCGATAGTTTGTTACGTGATGCGAGCAAGTACAAAAAAAGATCTTGAGTTTTGGCAAACCTAATCTTAAGGTTCCAAGTGCCAGGCCATCATTAAAACCTTAAAACTTGTGCCATACTGCAAATTGGTCTGTTGCAGTTTCACATCGAGTGCGTAATCTTTTTTGGCGCCCCACCTTTAACGGTCCTGACTCATGAGGTTGCGTGCGTGGTAGTTTTGTTTCTTAAAGTCAGGACTGGATATCCGATTGATATCCATTTCTTACCTTATCGACATGGGCTAACCAAAATGTGGACCCACCCAATGAAAAACTCCAAAAATCACACTTCGGCTTGGTTCTTCAATTTTTTGGATGTAAGAAAAGAGCATCATACGAAAACATGATTAATGCATTAAAACTATACTTAAGCCTACTAATGATATGTTCTTTTTTAATGGTTCATATTGTTTGCCAAAAAGAAAAAGAAAAAGAAAGATTACCTCGTATGCAGATTTAATTTCTTTAAAAGTTTCTTGTTTTTCATTCAAGTTCTCCCCAGCTTTAACAACATCCGGATGATACTGAGATGAATGATCATAATCAAAAATAAATCAATAAGAAATGTATATATATAACCTTGTTTTGGATTGATATATCCTGATGAAGAAGATTAAAAGAACAAAACATAAGAAAGATGGTAGTATCATTTCACCTTGAGAGCTAATCGTTTATAAGCATGTTTGACGTCAGCTTTAGATGCATATGGTGTAAGACCAAGTAATGAAAACTCATCGGAAAATGGTAAACATCTTGTCGGAAATCGTAAACACCTCCGTGTTGATTTCTGATTTGACGACGATTGAGATGAAGATGAAGATGACCAGATACAATGACCTGATTTCTCTAATATCCCACCACCCATGAATTTTCTAATCATCTTTTCTATATATATATATATCCTGGATTCTGATTTTCTTTTCGTTTTCTTTTCTTCCCTTTTTATCTCCTAAGAGACCACAGAGGATGACGAAAATAAAATTGGAGTCTTATTACAATGACTTCATATTCAGGGAATTTATATTATTTTCTTCTTTTCTTCATTTAACTGAAATTTTTATCTCTTGAGAAAAATGTAAAATACAAAATTTCTTTACAAACAGTTAAAAGGAAGAACTTTGACTTTACGTGTAGCATTTTTTAAATTTGATTTATTATTTATTAATATTTTATTGGTACATTTTTTTTTGGAAGCATGTTGCATCTCATTGTGTGTTTTTCCTATGTCTTTTTGATGAAATTCAAACTTACACTGTCTTCGTTTTTGTTGTTTAAAACTAGTATGTATATCATACTTGTTGTCTTGGTGAATTGGGGATCCGATCATTATGCTAAATGATCGAAAGTTTTAGCTCACATTTGGGTTCACATTACATTATAGGGTCTCAAATTGAATTCGTGTGGGTTGTCTTTTTTGTGATGAAATGTTGGTATATTGTCAAAAACGTTCTGGGATATTCTATAGCTATTTTAAGATTCGATCGAGAAAATGTCATAAATTTGACTTTGCTCCTTTTAAATGATTAACCGTGTATCCGGAAACTTTTCATTTAAGAAAAAAAAAAAACGGTTAATTAGTTAAATAATTCTCAAATTTATTTTTCAGGGTCAAATAAACAAGCAAATTTACTATTTTTATACGCATGGATCCAAAAAAATATATTCATAATATTTAAATTTGGATTTTCTATCTAAAATTTTATCGATTTTTTTCTAACATTGGTTAAATAACTTTTCAAAATACCTTTTCTTAATATACGCCATCCACATTTTGTACCTCTCTAGTTCTATCCAAAAATCCTAACCTTTTCCCAGAGAAAAGAAATTTAATTTCCATGGTTTCTTTAAACAGAGTAGAATAAAAAGAAGAATATGTTCATCTCACAGGCAACAAAACTCTAAACCTTCACCCATTTATTGTTAATGAACAAGAAGGGGGACAAAATTCTCAATTTGAATACCGCATTGTAATTGAAGTAGAAGTACAAGAACCGAGTAATGGAATACTAAGAGAAGTAAGAAATGAAACTCCTTCGTACAAAAAAAACAAGGTCTACTACTAGCACAACTAGTAACTACTATACAAGTTGTGGGTATTATAGAGTAGATAATAGAAAAGATAGAGAAAAATGGAATGATTTGTCAATTGAGTGTTCGTTAAATGCATATACAGATAAATTTCATCAGCTTAATCGTGGTATTCTTCGTGGTGGAGACTGGGAAGAATCTTTTGAGATAACATAGAGAATGTGTTTGATTTATGGTTTTAATTAGTTATTTAGGTGGTATATAATTCTTGCATTGTCCTATTAAGTAAAGAATTTCCTTTGTGTTTGTATTACTTGAATTTCCCATTAGGTGGTGAGTGTTACGGGTGGTGGATTGTCCAGTGGTGGATGGTGAGTGTTGATTGGTGAGTGAGTGGATTGTGCAATGGTGAGTGAGTGGATTGTGCAATGGTGTGTGGTGAGTGGTTTCATATTCCTATAAAAAAACAGGTTTTATACAATATTGGATTTGGATGAAACCAATTTCATCATGTATATTCTGAAGAAAAAAAGATTTTGTTCATGATGAAACATGTTTCATGTTGTATATTCTTACAAAAAATCGGTTTTGGCCAAGATTGATAAAAACATGTGTTGGAAGGATAAAACCATATTTTAGAAACAGACATATTTTTACTAGTCCTATATATTCTAATAAGCAAATATATTTTCGTCAGGATGTATCTGGTTTCATCTTGCATATTTAGATATTTATTTATTTTTATGTTGAAGGTGAATGTGGTGGTGGCACTAATATGGTGTTTGTCGTTGGAAAATTAGGATAAAAGAGAGGATAAAAATACACTAGGGATGTTGTACTTCCGCTTCAAAGCTCTGTGGAATATTCTTTTAGACAATTATTTCGACCCTCCCAATCAATTGGTGATGAAAAATTGGTATGTGAAATAATTCCTTCAGGATACAGTGAAACCCTTTGACAACATAATTAGATTCAAGGTCTGTACCCCTTGATCCAAACCAAAAACACACAATGAGAAAATTTTAATGATGATTAGAATATAGAAAACAAAAAGTTTTGATTGATTATTTTTTATTTAATTAAAATTAATTCATCAACATTTATAGGGTATTTATATCTGTTCAAGATACATGTACATCACCGACAGATACCTCCAATATGTATCAATGGTGCCTTTTGGTAAGGAACACTTCAGTTCGAATTCAAATCAGGATTTTCTTTACATAATATAAGGTGGGTAAAAATGGGTCCAGCCATTTTAGATAAAATAGTACCGGGTAAGATGGCCCTAGGAATTATATAAAACATGGTCGGGTAAACTTATTGATATTATTGAAAATATCCAATATTTGGTGCAGATGAAAATATTGGTAATAGTGGTGGTTGTGTTCTTTCTTTGTGTTGAAACTTCTGGTGGTGTTATGCTATTTATAAACAAGGATGAGTCTAAGATTATCTCAGTTTAAATTTTATAAAAATCTACCCTTTCATAAGACTTTGAATTCAAATACCAATACCTTCACGTAGAACGAACTCATTCTTATTATTGTACTTAATACTCCCTATGTTTTAAAATATATGTCCGCTTTGACTAAGTCAAAATATTAAGGAGACCGGAGGAATATCCAAAATTACCCTACTAAATGCTTTATTATTACTAAAATTTAAAATATCATTCTATTTCTAAAAGGAATAAAATATAAGCAATAAAGATATTAACACGATTGTTTCCTAGTTATACAAATATTATTTAAAATTTTAAACCGGGTCCTATTAAAAATAAGTTTATGAGTATAAAAGATCAAGGGTATATTTGAGAATTTATCGAGATAATACGACTATAAACAGAAACTGGACACAATTTTGAAACTGATGAAAATGGAATAGAGAACAAATATTTTGAAACGGATGGAGTATATATTTTTGATGTGTGAGAAAGTGAAATAATTTTGACGGATAAGACACCGGTCATTCACATTAAGTTATTATAAGTTATTTGTACACAATTATCGGATGGCTCATTTATGTGTTTTATGTGGTAATGCCGGGAAAATAAAATTTAATTCTTACAGTGGTAGTGTCTTGGTTGTACTTGACACAATAGGTTCGTGAGACTTTGAATTAAGATTTCAGACCTTTTATTTTACCTAGATCAAGTGATAACTACAGTCTAACCTCGATAAATAAATAACTTCACTGAATAAGTTTCTCCGGTCCCAACTTGTGTAAAGGGGATTAAGTCATAACTTCGCTAAACGCATTAGTGGAATAAAAAAATTTTGAGTCCTCAAAAACTCCATGAAAACATAAGTGAATAATCACTAAATTTCATACAAAAAATATACGAAAATAGATCAAAATATATAAACGAATAATCACTAAATTTCATACAAAAAATATACTAAAATAGACCAAAACACTTCATCCAATTAACGTTCATATAAAAAGTCATTTCTCTAATGTTGATTGTTTCTTACTTCCACTTAACACAAAATGCACCAAATGTTTTTCTTTTGCAATTTGGTTTGCTCTTGGGCTTAATCACATGAATGCTTGTACTAATTTTATCTCAATTCATAACTAGATTGAGAATGTTTTCATCTATAGTATTGCTGATTGGGATAAAAATGCAACACTTGTTGTTTGGTTTATATGGAAGCACATATGCAACACTATTTTTATAAAATTTAGCCTAACCCTTTGTAGCTATTGAGAGTTATTTAATTTTATTTATCTGATTTTTCCAGAATTGGTAGCATGAGAAACATAACCACATCCGAGAATTCAGTTTATACAGACTTGAATAGTTTGAAATAAAAAAAAATGAAAATCATTCTAATGGATATGTCTTTTGATTATTTGACAGAAAAGTATGGAGTTGAAGCTGTCCTTTTGGACTCCAATGGAGAATGTATCATAAAAGGCCTGGTCGGGACTAACTACTAAACCTGAGGAAGCAAAATGCATTGCCGCCAAGGAAGCTGTTTTGTGGCTTTGAACATCAAAGAAATATCTAATATCTTCTTTGTAGGCGATTGTAAGAATGTTATGGAGCCTTTTAGTTCTTTTGAAATGTATTATGATGGAGAGCAAAGAAAATAATGAGACAATACCATTCATGATATGGTTGTTTTACAAATAGTATTTCAGTTTTCTTGGCAGATAACACATTGATATGGCTTATATTCTCGCCAAGGGTATTAGAAAAGAGTCATTAATTTCTTTTGATACTTGTAATCTATCACCTGATGAAAAAACAGTTTCTTTAATAAACTTTATATTGGGCGATGCCCAAAGTTAGTTTAAGTCAATGAATGCCTTATTCTGATAAAAATAAATAATCAAAACAAAATGCATGTCATCCTTAATTTTTGTAATACATGCCAAACTTCTTAAATATTCTACTCGTTTTGCAGAAAGTAATTTTTTATGGTGACTACTATTTGAAAGACCTCGTTTGATGAACCATTTGGTATGACGATATTATCATCTAGTTCATGATCATTCTCATCATTTATTACCGACTCATTACATTCTTCGTTTATAGGCGATTTTATAACATTTTTGTAGCATAAATTAGAAATGACATTAGTTAATCTTTAGATATCTTCTTCTAATTGACTAACTTCTGGTTCTAGAGTACTCTCTTAAAATTTTTAATACTCTTTAAATCAATAACTATAAATTTATCGATAAACTAAAAATATATTTGTTATTGATAAATTGATAATCTCACTAAATAAATATTTGTTTATAATCTCGAGGGTATGTATTTTTCGAGGTTAGACTTTAGATGCAACTAGGGATCAGGGTTGTCTTTTATATATGGCCTAAGGGTAGACCGCCCTAGGCCCAAAAGACGGAGGGGCCCAAAAAAAATATTCTCTTTATAGAAAAACTGGATAAAATTTTATCAAAAAGGAAGCAGAAAGAAAAATATTTGTTAACTAGCCTTCTTTATATTTAAAATTACAGATCCGTTTTTAGGTTTATCTATCTTAATCTTTTGATCTTAACAAAGGCTGTGAAGAATTGGAATGGGTAAACGACATAAATATCTTATATCTATTCGAGTTTTGAGTTTTCCATAAAAAAATTTAGTACACGTATTAGCTTGAGTTTTGGTTTTAGTCTACTAAATAATACTCCCTCCGTTTTTTAATATATATCCGCTTTGATTAAGTCAAAATATTAAGGAGACCGAAGAAATACCCGAAATTACCCCTATTAGATGTTATATTATTACTAAAACTATTAACAAATATGTCTGCATACAGAATATTGTATATTTAGTATTTCAATTATTTTTGGAAATTAACATTTGTAGTCAAAAATATTTTTATTTTTAAAAGAAATAAAGTATAAGCAAGAAAGATATTAACACATTTATTTGACTATATAAATATTATTTAAGATTTTCTAAACTAGGTCCCAATAAAATAAATCTATATAAATATTAAAGATCTAAGGGTGTTTTAAGAGTATATCAAGATAGTACAACTATAAATAGAAATTGGACAAAACTTTAAAACTTACGAAAACGGAATAAATGACAAATATTAAAAAATGGAGAGAGTAATATATTTTTCCACTACCATTATCAGCTATAAATGATTCGTAACAACGTAGATTTGAATTAGTTAATTATTATATTATTGACCAAGCCCACTAGTAATTAATATCCGGTAATTGATTGAGATATTGTGTTTATCACCGCCAATGTACATAGAGTTATGATTTAGAACTGACAGTCCATTACCCATGTGATTCGTTGTAAAAAATTTGTTACAGCTTTCGGCCGCTTAGAGCAACTGCAGTGGGCGAGGGTCCCAAAGAGTAAATGTACAGTACCAGAGGAGTTTTTCTCGCAAAATCATATATACTCGCACGCTCTCCTAAAAGGACATTAACCCAAAACGCTTCGTTAAGAAAGCGTTTCAAAACACGGACGTTTGGTTAGAGAAGCGTTTGATGAGACGCTTGGGCAGAGAACGTATGATGTAACGCTTGCCTAGGAGAACGCTGGTCTGCCAAACGCAAGCTAGAGGAGCGTCTCAACCAGACGTCCACTTAGGAAAACGTTGTAAATCCAAACCCTACATGGACGCTCATCTAGAATTAGCTGGACGCTCACCTAGAAGGAAACCCTACACGGACGCTCACCTAGAAGGAAACCGTAACCCACACGGACGCTCACCTAGAATTAGCTGGACGCTCACTACCTATACCAGACGCTCCTCTAGAAGGACGTCTATGCCATACGCGCTCTTCAGCGTGGACGTCTCAACGCTCTCGTGCGTGAAACGCTCTTCTACAATAGCGTCCAATAACATACGTCTACTTAGAGGAAAGTCCGTGTCAGCTCACGTTCTTCTACAACAGCGTTTTACAATAGACGTCATTTTAGTTGGACGTGCGATCATATTTATTCCAGAAACCGTTGTGGAAAAAAAGAAAAAAAACCAAATTTTTTTAGTATTTACTCTTTGGTATAGTCGCGTTGTTGGAGTTGCCCTTAGGCAATAATTTTTCATGCTAGAACCTCAGGTCCAAACACGTGTGAGAGCTATAAAACATATTTTATAAATGCCTAAAATATCCCCGTACATACAGTAACATTCTAGGTCAAGTCTAAGTCTTCTTTTAAGTTTCTTCTCCAACAACGGAGAGCTTTGACCATGGCGATTGACGGAGAAAAATTAAAGAAATCTATTTTTCTCTGCAAACTAAAACCAATGATGGTGATAATGGTAAATATTTGTTTTCTTCATCTTTAGTTTTACATTTCTAGGATTTAATTGGCGGCGCCTTGTCGATTTTTATTGATATTATTGATTTTCTTTTAATGATACGAGAACTAGATTTCAATTTCATCATTTTTATAATCCAACAGTAACAAGCACAGGAGCGTGAAGAATGGAAATGAAAATGAGTTAAAAGAGTGAGTCAGTAGACAACTAATTCGTCTTGATATGAATTAGTAAGGGATTTAGAATTGGATGAAAGTGTTCAGGTACTATTAGTACTTGTTGATTGCTTTGATTTATATTTTTGGGAATTCAGTTCTTTAAATATTGCTGGTGGTGCATTTGCTGTTCTAGGTGCAGGATACCGTACCACGGGATTTGCACAAGTAAAATGGTTGATGTGTTTTCTACTGACCTTTTGGTACCATTTGGTCATTGATGGTTCTTAGACTTTTTATTTGTCCTGCATTCTTTCTATTGTGTTGTGAGTGTATCTGCGAGAGTATTCACAATGGATTGGGAAGTCGTACATGCCAAACTTTATTATGGACAGAACTTTGGTAAATGCATGATTTTCGAGTGCGTCTTGGCAATAATCATTGTCCAAAGGTCACCCACAAATGTAGCTCAACAAACCATTAATTTGTGGAGTTTTAGAAGTTTTGAATCACCTTTGTTCCTTCAAATAGGTTACGTTGGGTACCACTTTAATTTAATGTAATAGTTCTTGCTGCTTTTGATTTACTTCGTATGTACAATACATACACTGACATATGTATGTGGTTTTCTCCTTATACCCGTTGATCTACGGCATGGGGGAAACTCCTGCGGGCATATCTATGATGCCAACGCTTTTTCCTGATGGGCAGATCGTATATGTCCTTATGTACTTTACAGATCTTTTCCTCTTTTGTATGGTGGTTGCTGGATCAACTTGCGTTTACTTATCCATGAATTGTACTTATTCTACACCTCTCTCATACTGCAGGCAGCAGCCTGGAGCACAATAGTATCCTCCCCCTCTACAACAGAGAAGTGGCATGAGTGGAGGCAGAGGTGGTGGAAATAGAGGTGGCAGCTCAAGTGGGGGTAACCACATCTACGACGGTGGACATGGGAGCAGATATCTCCCTTATTAATCGTGACATTGTAACCTTGTAGCCATAGTTTGATTTGGGTGGAGCATATCAAAGCATCTCGCCCTTGAATCTTATCATGTTGTTTAAGTATTGTTGTATCAATAAACACATTTGAAGGTGAAAAAGTACAACCTGTTCAGCTGTACCCTCTTGTACCGTACCTCAATAACAACACCAGCAATACTAATTTAGAGAACTGATCAAAAGAATTTAATAGTGAGTATTGAAGCTAACAGAAATTGAAGGTCTTCTGTATGTATATTCATCTTTCCATTATAGATGGAACTCTTTTATTGCTCATCAATCCTCATTGCTCCATTCAATTATTCTATTTCTTTTGGAAGATATTATGTGGGATCTACACTTCTCTACCATCTTGCTTTGTCAAATAAATAGTCAGCTGCTTCATAATTGTGGAGCCTATAAATAGGTTGTTGAATACTGTTGTTTTAGTGTAAAAATAAATGTACTGTAAAATACTACTTTTAAATAGGTTCGAGAGATCAAGCTCGAACAGGACGAGCCTAAACCAAGAAATGGTCATTCACGTACTGCTTCGATTACAAAGATGAAAAGGATTTGGGTAGGTCTTAGGGAAGGGAAGCAAAGAGGATTGAGAAATATCAGTAGTGTGTGAAGAAAAATGGATTCTCCGTAGAGGAATCACTAATTCTATAGGTTTGAGTTTCTCCAGACTGATTGTTTTTGTTGTGTGTTTCTGTCTTGTTTCGAATATATGAGAATCATCTATTTATAGCTTGAAGATGACACACTGATAATCTTGTAAGTCGTGGAAGTTAGGGAGAGGTGGAGAAGTGATGATTGTGGAGATTGTAGTGGGGTGGTTCCCAAAAAGGTAGGGAAGACTTGTCTGACCACTACTCCTCATCCTCTCAACTACTCTATAACCGCCCACTTCTTGTTACCTTCTTGTTCATGGGGGTTATGCCACCACCCACGATGTCGTAGACCGCCAGATCAATACCCCAGTAAGAATCCCCCGATGTTATATTTGATATCTCGTGAAAAATAGTGGAGTCATAAGCCACTATGGTTTTGATTAAGTCAAGTCAAGTCAAGTCAAATGACTTTCTAAGTCAGTAAGATGAGTTGTGTGACTCACTGGATTGGTAGTCAGACCGATTACTGTCGAGTCTGGGAAATTCAGTGGCCATGTACTTTATTGAAAGTAATGTGACATATTAATGGCTAAGTATTAGCTTAAATTGACTTATTGTAAGTCCGAGAGGCAGTTGAGGCCAAATGTCATAGAGGGCTCCTTGAGCCAGGAGACCTACTGAAATTCATATAAGACTCAATTTAGGGCTTATATTGATAAGAAAGGCGTATTTATGAGGAAAGTAGCTAACAAAGATAACAATAGCTACTTAGCGCAAATAAGAAGGTGCTAACTCTCTTAATCGTAAAAGGCTAGTGTGCTAACGTCTCAGGAGGAAGACCAACATGCACAAATTTTAGTAAATATTTATTGTACTAGGGCTAGAAAGCTAGCACCAAGGAGGTTTGAAGTTAGCACTTCAATTGTATAGTTAACACTGAGGTTTTAGCACAAACATGTTTGTATCTAAGTCGCTAAACTTGTATAAGGACGAGCTAGCCTTAGAGGCGTGTTGGGTTTTGCTAGGAATGCATCGGAGCTAGGGAAAGGTATCAGCACCAAGGGAAGCTAAGCGTCAAGGGAGTCAGTCAAGAGCAAGGGCGCTAGCCACAAGCAAGGGCGTTAGCGTAACAAGCAAGAACGTTAGCACAACAAGGGCGCTAGCCAAGGGAGTTAGCCACAACAAGGGCGTCATGCACAAGGGAGATAACCAAGAAACAAAGGTTTTAGTGCAAGTAAGGGCGTTAGCCACGACAAGGGCGTCAGCCACAAGGGCGCTAGCCAAGCAACAAGGGCGTTAGTGCTAGTAAGGGCGTTAGCCACACAAAGGCGCTAGCCAAGGGCGTTAGCCACAACAAGGGTGTTAGCCACAAGGGTGCTAGCCAAGCAACAAGAGCTCCAACCAAGCAACAAGAGCGTTAGTGCAAGTAAGAGTGTTAGCCACAAGGGTGTTAGCGCCAAGGGAAGGTAGCGCTAATGTGGCTAGCTAGTGCCAATGTAGTGCTAAGTCGAATTGATAGTGCTACCTTAGCGTTAATATGAGAAAAGGCTAGGGTTAGCCTAAATTAGAGATTCAATGCATCTTTTATGACATTGTTTCTATACTATGGCGCATCAGATAGAGTGGTGCATTATTTGTGGCTTATATTTAAGCAAAGTGCTATGATAGCGCATTTAATCTCAGAGGAGCAATTTGAGACGAGTTTGTTGCGAACGAAGCGTTAAGCTAAAGGGGTTTAAGCATTAGATATTCCCGAATTTGGTAGATATTACCAGAACACTGATGCGCACTCGAGAC
This sequence comes from Papaver californicum, assembly GCA_023531435.1. Lineage (NCBI taxonomy): Eukaryota > Viridiplantae > Streptophyta > Magnoliopsida > Ranunculales > Papaveraceae > Papaver > Papaver californicum. The sequence goes on along the minus strand of JAJJMC010014255.1, from coordinate 149,624 downwards.
AAGTTCAAGGAATTCAACCGTGGAATTTTATGCGACTTGATACTAGTTCGATGAGGCATAAATATTGTGAGTATTGACGAGGCTACAAGACCAGTTTAGAATGTTTGTAGTTGTTCAGAGAAGACTCAAGATTGATCTACACTAGTGGGCAACCCATCTAGGAGCTTGATACATATTATGTAAAGATTATAGACTACATTATTAGCATGGAATGCCTGTAGCCTTTTGTAGAGACTGTATCCTCCATTTTCCTTCGAAATATAAGGAGGAATACAATATTTTGTGTTTTGAGGTGAAGTCAGAGATATGCGCACAAGTATGTGCGGATATTTCTATGTTCCTGCACCTAGGCAGAAAGGCGATTTTATAATTTTAACCCTTGTCAAAAACTCACCATCTACAACTGCCTATTTCGATTAATACTTCTGAGGTTGCAAATGAAGACCAATACAAGAAAATAGTCAAAGGTTTCCCTTTGATAATAGTAGGAGAAATGCGTGAAAGAAAATGACAAAAGAAATGATGACAAATACAATATTGAAGAGTCTGATACTCAGTACATATCGATATGTACTACGGTTTCACTCAGTATATATCGATATGTACTGCAGGATTATACTATATATACAGTTGAGCACCTAACTTTTTCTTACAAACTTTATGTTAGAACTAATTTTTGCAACAATTATGTATTGAAAGTAAATAAAAACACCCAGTTTTTCGCAGTATGCACAAATATGTACTGGCAGTTGACACTGTCAAAAACCACTTTGTTTTTATCAGTACAACCAAATATGTACTGCAGTTTTTACAAGTATAGTTAATTATACTGTCAAAACCCACCCAGTTTTTATCAGTACAACCAAATATGTATTGAAGTTTTTATCAGTACCACCTAATATATGAAATATAAGAATGTGAAATTGGCACATACCGTCAAAGCTACCATATTAATTTTAAACTATAAAGGAAGTCTTTATCAAGATTTACTATTTGAACACCATCCTTATCGTCATGGGTGAAATATATAAAGAATATTTTTATACCTTACTACTCAGTAGACAAAAACCAATTTTAGTTGGACACCATCCCAAAGAAAAAGAAGAGATATCATCAAATGGCTTACTTTAGAGGATTTTTATATCACCATCCTTACTATTTGACCACCATCCCATAATATTGTTGGAACAAAATAACAAAGCATAAGAACATTTTTATTTAATCATATTTAATCAAATACTAGGGGTTTATCTAGTACATATTGATATGTACTGCATCAACGAATCACTTTTTCTCTAAGTACATATCTTTTAATATTATAATTGAAATCAAATAATTTCACGTACCACATTCATTCTAACCCCTAAAAATGCTGATGTGGATTGCTATGGTGAGAGTATTAGGAATTAGAGTTCTCTCATTCATTTTCGTCCCAAACCAACAAAAAGGAAAAAGAAATTACTCTCTACTTACACCTCCCACTTCAACCAATTTTTACCGGCCATCTCTCCACTTATGTTCTTTTCTCCGTTTCTGTTCATTGACAGACTAACTGAACCAAGCAAAAAAAAACCCAACAAAATAACGTAGATTCACAACAGCTTAGTTTAGGGAAGATTCACAGTTGCTGCTTGAGAAACAGTGGACAAAGGCAATTTCATTCATTTTCAATTTAAAGGTACAACCAATCGAATAAGTCAGACAAGTTATGCTAAAGCTTTTCCATTATAAAAGCTTATTTTCCTTCTGAAAGAAAAACAAAAGAATGGTTATAAGTTTTAAAGTTTTGGAATTGTTCTTGGTCTTGAAAACTGGCATCTGAAAATCCATGGTTATACTTTCATCTTAATTAGTTTGATTAGGATTTTTTTTATGTCCTGCACTATGAAAATTTATGAATGCACTTTACAATGTTCACAACATTCACAATGTTGAATGGTTTCTTAAAAATGGTTTTGAGTTAAATTTGTGGATATTGACGCAGGGAAGAAGATATAACAGGGGTTTGAAGAATACAGCAAAGTAAGTACTACAATTGCAAGTCACGCCCAGTAGTTGTTTAATAAAAAGTCTGAACCAAGAAATCAGTTGACAAGTAAGAGGAATACCACCTTAATCACATCAAGTAAACGTTGATTGTTTCCAATTGAATGATCTTTAAATTTCTGTTACCTTAAAGTTGGAAATGTGTACTAAAAATTGCATGTTCTGTACTGCCAAACTTTTAATGATTGATTATGAGATTTAGTATGTTAGACTGTGTCTTGCATTTGATAAACAGTAAAGGTGTCAATGATTTGGTTGTTTTTTTGTGATGCAATTTTTCCTGTTTTCCTTATGCATAGTCAATAGAGTCAATATCACAAGTTGTGCAGATTCTATTTGTAAATACCCAAAAAGATCAAGCTATGATAATATGGTAATTATCCCACGAAGAATGATGGAACATTCCATTATAAAGGGTTTGGACCCATCCAAAAGGGTTTGATTAAAGAGTCAAACTTCCTTGAGAAGCAAGGGATGCCATTTCTGTAACTAATTATCTCAAAGACACATGTCAACCTGAGTGAGAAAGAGAATGTTATGAATATAAGAAGTTAGTGTATAATGAAAAGGAGGATTCGGGGTGTGTGATTAGGGTACTACTTCATGGAGCAAAGCTTTACCCTTTTCCATTTCTAGGGTTTTACATTTGGCGACTTCACTGGCCTATGCTTCCAGGATTAGTACATAGATTCCGCTTAACCATAACGAAAGAAGAAAAACACTATCCATTTTTGCCCAACGACCACCACCACCACCTCTAAATCATGTTTCCACCACTACTATCAAATTGACCAGCGCACCCATCTTCATAATCTTCTTATGAACCAGCGAGGTTTAATCCCTAAACCCTAAATTCTAACATAAAAATTCAACTAATTCCACTTTCAAAACCTAATCTCTAGCATCAGAAATAGAAGATTCAGTTTGACTTCAATTGAATTCGACCGGTAAAACCTAAAATAAAAGACATGGTAACATTCGTTTTTAAAGACTTGTTTACATATGTGGGAGAAGACAATGGGAATCGTCATCAGCAGTTGAATCTAAACACTCACCAACAAAATCAAATTGAACGATAAGTTTAAATCATTCCTTACCCTTTTTAGTTCAATTGAAACCCGTAATTCACCGATTTTGAAATGAAGTTGTTATTTCTGAAAACTGATTTCAAGTTGTATTTTCTAATTTAGTTAATGATCAAAGTTTCAGTCGTCCATCATTTCATCTGAATCTTCCATTTGAGATAAAGTTTTAGAAAAAATATTGACAAAAAATTTGATAGAATTTCTTTGGGGGGTCATCTCTGAAAATTTAATTTAGTTTTCAATTTGTGATTTTTCACTATATGAATCTGTGAAGGATATAGACTTTGTTTTAAGTCGAGACGAAGATATTGAACAACAAGAAGAGAGTTAGGAGATTAGACGTTGTTTGAAAGAAGAAGAAAGATGGGTTCAATCGAGTCTGATGGGTTTCAATTAGGAAGTAGAGAAATTGGATCTGAGTTGGATTGAAGACGAGTTCAACAAAGATAGAAGAGATATTTGATGGTTTTCGGGTTGTCCATGGATATGAAAAACACGACAGAGTTTTGGCAGTGGCTGAGTTAGGTTCTCGACACCAACATAGACAAGGAGATTAAAATGAGAATTAAGATGGGTTGGTTTGAATGGCAGAGAAAAAGAAGATTATTATGAGTTTATAGGTTTACAGGACATGGGTTTATCTTAGGACTCGAGATAGAGAAGTGATTGGTGATTGAAGGTGGCTGTAAAACCAAGGAGTTAATAGGAGCTAGTGGTTGTTGTTAGACAGAGAGAAGAAGATTTTCATTACCACTACAGAGTAATTGAATGGAATGTGGGTGTGGTTTGTGAATGTTAAATATTTGCAGAGAAGGAGATGAGATAAAGTTGGACAACCAGCTTGGTAGAAGTAAACATCAACAAGAACCCACTCCAGAGCACAAAAGGTCTTCCACAAAGCATTATCGAGTGCATAGAGAGTAATTGGCATAACACATATGCCTGAGTTTATCATGAAGTGATAGAAAAATCATACAACAGCGTAGAAAACTCCAACTTGAAGATAAATTCTCTCTGCCTTGTACAGGTTAAAAGGAAATCAAATCAGAACTTAAGAAGGCTATGTGGTGAAATTTACCACAGGACACAATAAGGTGTAAGCTGCAAATCAAGGTGCAATAAGATGTATTTAAAGATAAGTAACCCAACTCTTTTAAAATCTCATCTTTCAATGTGTTTTCCATGCTTATACTTTTACCACTATTCATTTGCACGTGCAACAAAAATAAAAAAAATAAAAAAATATCGAATTGGTATTATGAGGACCAGTACAATGATTATCGACCGAAATTTCAAAATGGACATTACCGTACTATGACCATAGTGTGGATAGTACCAACCCTCTGAAGGTTATGGTTCATAACATAGTGATCCCATTTGCTATTCACACACTCACCAGTCGTATGAACGGGTAAATGAGAAATATTATACTGAGCAAAATATTAGTTCTATTTCTCTAGAAGAGGCCCTCAAGCAGATAACTGAGTCGACACGTAAGACTGAGATGTTAGTGAAGAAATTTTATGAAGAGTCATTAGAAAAGAATAAAGAACTTGTAGCTTTAACTACTGCTCTCAGTGAAATTAATGCACATTTAGATGAGAATAAAATTGAAAAAGAACGGTTAGCTGCTAATATTGCTGAAAAATGAACTTAATTGCTAATATAGTGTTTCCAATTTTACCCTTGATAATAATGATGAATATTTACCTAATTTAGAGGATGATGTTAGAATAGAAGACACTACTTGTTCAAATAAGGTTCAATGATCCTCATATTATTATGAAGATGAGGAAAATATTGACGAAGAATTTGAAATTCGTAGTCATAATGACGAGGAAATTTTTAGAACAATTGGGCTTCATGATAATGGTGGTGTTTCTAGTTCCAATCCTAATAATGTTAAAATTATTTACCTATTCAAGAGGAAAAGGATTTAACTAGAGACACCATTTTTATAGATGGTGAAATATTTCCTTTTTATTATGAAGACGATGATGGTTTAAAGGAACGAGTTTATCCCGAGACTAGTGTTTTAGAGTCCAACGATTCAGGAACAATAGTCTCAAATGAAGATGATAGACTCGTAGAGGTTTTAAATATGAGTGAGGATGTTGTCAGAAATTGTAGGACTATTCATGATCCTTTAGCCTGCATTGTGTTTAACAATCAATTATTTGATGAACCTTTCAGTGAATCGGAGGAAGTCGACGAGGCTTTCTTTGATAATTTATTATATGAATGTGATGATCTTCTTGGGATCCATGATTTGGAAGAAGAGGCTTTTAGGAACACCTTGGATAACCCATTGTATGGTTTTGATGATGACTCTTGTGACTTCCAAGTATCCATGCTTAAAATCTCTCACTTGGGACTTGACATATATGCCTCTACCATTTTAAGAGATTATTTTCATACACTATTCCCTGAGCCTGATTATATCCAACAAGAAATTCAGTCGTTAGAAACCCATCCTCTGGTTGATGTGGTTTACCCTGGCGATAATACCATAATTGACTTTGTTGTCCCATCAAATTTTTTTTACCAAATGTGGGAACATATAAGTTACAAATGTGTCAGACATTGAATATTGAAGCTAAACCTAATTATTTTAGGAAATGTGAATCGACACATTTTCATGAGAATGACCACCAATTTCGTATATTCCATTTTGGTCAACTGAGTGAGTCAAATTCGATTGACTTCAAGGATCCATAATTATTTCGATTACTATTATATGATTCGTAAATTGTAACTAATCCTTTCTTGGTCTGGCTGAAGACTTTATACATAGCGCTCTATGGAGGCAACCATATGCTTTTGGTACAGGGTAATATCCTTCCCTATTCTTTTTACTTTGATCATTATTAATCTTTTTTCATGATTTTATTTATTTATCTTTAGAACATCGAGGACTATGTTCAATTTAAGTTTGGGGGTAAGGGAGAAAATTTTAAAATTTTAGTTGTACCAAAAATCCAAAATTTAAAAATTTGTGAACAATTCAGATGACGCTGAACATTCTAAGTAGATGGAAACAAACTTCTTGGCTGTAGGAGTTGAGGGACTGATAGACACATTTTAGTGTCTAATTTGCACCTTAATTTCTAGTGAGTTAGTATTCGATTTTGCGTTTATTACGTGTTTTTATGCTTTTGTAGGTACATTAGAAGAATAAAGATTTTTGGAAAAATCGGCTCAAAAAGTGTTAAAGGCACCTGGGATAAGTGTTATTGGCACCACAAGAATGGATAAGGGGCACCTCAGAATCGACCCGGGTCAACTCGGTCAACTCAGTCGGCCCGAGTCACCAACTCATCGGGATACTCCTGGTTTCACCGGAACAGCTACTGGATGCACCAAATCACGGATTTTGTGGGTTATTTTGGGATTTTAAGTAATCCAATCACAAGTAGAGTCTAGTACAAGACTCAACACGTCAAAAACAGAGGAAAATTGGCCGGAAATCACGGAAAACACTAATTTTCCGATTCCGGCTAGGAGAGGGACTGTTTCATCAAATTGGGATAAGTATTGCGAGTTTGATTGGGTTTGGGACTCTCCCAAGGGTTCCTAGAGCCTATATAAACCAAGAGAAGCCAAGAGAAATACACACGCATCCCTAGAGATCAATTCAGAAAATTTCCGGCCACCTCCGTCACCGCCGACTACCTGCTGCTGCTGCTCCGGTGCCGTGTTCTTCATTCAGTCATCACCGGGGAAGACGACTCAGCAACGTCTACATTTGTTGCTGATTCAAACTGTTCTATTGCCTATTCTTTCCTTACCTTTGTTGCTTAGAACTTTCTGTGACAGCTGAACCATCTCTAGTTACACTTATAAACGTTTCTGTTCAGCTGTTGCACCATTATTCAACTTTGTAATCAATATTTTGAACAATGAAGAGATCTTTTGAGCAAGTTTTCTCCACCATGAACTAAGTTTATTTACTGGGAAGATGG
>JAJJMC010014255.1:99650-134836 GCA_023531435.1 Papaver californicum | reverse complement strand
TCAGAGTCGAGCTAAGTATGTCTATATCTACAGATTGCATAGTCTTTCATAACGATATATCGTTGAACGATTAACGTGAACTATTAAGTACCCTTTTGACTGATTAAGCATAAAATGCTTAGGCGGTTAACCTAAACTCTATCATCTTTAGTTACCAGTGTTGTTTTAATGCATATATCTTCATACCAAGCATGATTAAAATCATCCTTAACTCCTTATAACTGAAAGGAGACTTCATAGTCCCACATTTGATCTCATGAACCTGTCTTGTGCCAGTTTTATAAATCCATTCGCCACCAACTTGTTTCACAAGACTGGCACAAAACATATTGAACATTTGAAACAATTAAAACTAACATGTAATAATGGATTAATTACTTTTGCATAGCGTACTATTTGGTGTAACTCAAGGCTGGAACGCTACACCAACAACACAGTTATTTCATAAAACGACATCTGCAAGGCAGAGCAAAGAGCATTACAACAAAAAAAAGTTATAGTGAATGAATGCATAACTCAGTATGCAGAGAAAGATCTTCAATCAAACAAAGTTAAGTATTTTAAACTTCTAGCGCATCTTTGCTTTTACAATGCTAAAACATTTAGAATACTCAAGCATGCCCCAGTATACCTTGAATGTCTATATACTTGCTACAGAAAATCACTCACTCACTGATTCCAAACTTCAAATTCTAAAGAAAATTGTAATTTTATTGCTATGAGAACAGTTACACAAGCTAGTCGCTAGAGTTAATAGCAGAGATAAGTTATTCATTTGTACCAAAGATAGTTGTGAAATGGCATCAATACAGTCTTAATATTTAACTATTTCTAATTCTTATTATGATTATATGCTTAACAACGCTTATGACAAGCGTCTAATTATTATATGCTATCCGCTAGATTTAATAGAAGAGATAAGTTATTCATTCGTACCAAAGATAGTTGTGAAACGATGTCAATACAAGCTTTATATATAACTATTTCTAATTCTTATTCTGATTATATTCTTAACAAAAACTCCCTCCAGAATGAGGTAAGAATTGCCAGAAGCTCCCTCCAGAACAAGGTGATGAGCGGCTAATTGAAAAAATCCCTCCAGAATGAGGTGAGAATGGATAGAATCTCCGTCCAGAATGAGGTGATGAGCGTCTAATTGAAAAAATTCCCTCTAGAATGAGGTGAGAGTGGCCAGAAGCTCCCTCCAGAATGAGGTGATGAACGGCTAATTGAATTTTTTTGGGTGTTGTTTGCTTTAAAACAAAAGAAAGCGAAAAACGATGAGAATACACCAAGACTGGGCGTTGCTTGCTTTAAAATAAAATAAAGAGAAAAGCGATGAGAATACACCAAGAATGGGTGTTGCTTGCTTTAAAACAAAAGAAAGCGAAAAGTGATGAGAATACGCCAAGACTGGGTGTTGCTTGCTTTAAAACGAAAGAAAGCGAAAAGCGATGAGAATACACCAAGACTGGGTGTTGCTTTCTTTAGGACGAAAGAGAGTGATGAGAATATACCAAGACTGGGTGTTGCGTGCTTTAGAACGAAAGAAAGTTAAAACGATGGGAATACACCAAGATTGGGTGTTGCTTGCTTTAAAACGAAAGAAAACGAAACCGATGAGAATGTCCGCCTACCAATAAGGGGGACGCTATTTGGGATATACACCAAGATTGGGTGTTGCTTGTTTTAGAACGAAAAAAAAACGACGGGAACAGCTCAGAACGAGGGGAGCTTAAAACTTACTCTCTAGTATGAGTGAACGAACACCCAGACAGGGTGAAAGAGACCATACATCTTAGAAGAAAATGAGGGAAGGAGGAAAGAACCTAGATCCTTCACAAGACAAAACCCAAAATATACTCTTCCTTATGTGAAACACAAAAAATAAAAGAAAAACAATCTTTTCTCATAAAGGCTCAAAGGTGGCAACAAACAAATACAACTATTATCATGACTTAGCACGGACTATAAAAAATGAGGTCGCTAAGCATATGAACATAAACTCCCTTGACCAATGACGCCGCTGAGTGTAAGAACAAAAAGTTTCTTGATAAACGAGGGCGCTGAGAATAAGAGAAAGAAGCTTCTCTGACTAATGAGGTCACTGAGCATACGAGCATGAAGCTCCTCTGACAAATGTCTAAGTGCCCAAGTCCATAACACGGGCGATACCAAAAGTAAGTCGCATCATAGCGATATCAAAAGGGAGAATTTAAGCTTTCTCATAATATAAGTACCCAAAACGCATTAACCCATCATTGGACGATACTAAGAACTTGAACACAAACGAAACTGATAGAAGGATCTACTCGTCGTGGGAAAACTCATGCCATAACAAACAAAGTCTTGCTGAAGCAAGACTCGTCAAAAAAAAAAAACTTAATCAAATATCGATAGACACATTTTTGTGTCTAAATTGCGCTCGATTATCTATTTTGATAGTGTTCGATTTTGTACTTATTATGGATTTTTATGTCTTTGTAGGTAATTTTGAGAAATAAATAATTTGGGAAAAATTGGCTCGAAAAGTGATAAAGGCACCCAGAAAAATTACTAAAGCCACCTGGGTAGAATTGATAAAGGCACACATCTCTTGGATTAGGGGATCTCCCTTTTGAATTTTGAAACCGAAAATGGCGGGAAGAAACTTTCTTCACGTGATATGTTTTCTGAATTTGGTTGATACGTGTTTTTAACTTATTTTGGTGGGGCCCTAGTATTGCCATAAGGTCGTAGCTCGGATGTATTAAAATTTTAATTTTGTTGGAAAAAAATAATTGACACTTTGATAGCAATATGTGTGTGTTTTCCCTGTCTTCGTCGCCTAAGCAAGCGTGGAATGCAGGATCCATGGGAACTATCATGTAATCTGCTGAAAAGGAGCACGCTCTTAGATTCAAAAGATCTAATCATGTAGTCATGAAAAAAAAAACATGAAATTTTCTTTTTTGCTGCTGCGAAGAAGAAGAGGAAGAACATAAGACTGTCGCTGAACTGTCATTCTTTCTGTCTCTGTTTCAGTCGTATCTTCAGCTGCTGAAGCAGTCGTATTCCTGCTGCATATACAGTCCGTTCTTTTCTCCTGTTCCCTTTTCTTTCTTCTGTAACACAGAGAACACTTATCTGTAATGCTTATAAGCGTCTCTGTTCTCCTGTGTTACTAGTATTTCACAATTATAAGCACCTTTTGAGCAATGAAAGCCTATTTTGAGTGTGTTTCCATTACAATGAGCTAATCACCATCACTGGGGCGATGGAGGAAGCCGTTCATCCAATAATTGTGGTAACTTTTATTTTAATTATATTTATTCTACAATTCTTTTATTATTAATTGCTTGAATTAAAATTGAAAAAATGGTTTTTCTCAAATAATTGTGTTTTTTTCTGATAGGTCATACTTGGTTTTTAAACTCTTGATGTCTTACGCTCTTGATTAACAATTATTCCTTCAAAAACCTATCTTTGACATATTTAGATTAAATTGAATATACGAATTGTTAGATGTTATCATTGAAGTATTGGTTAATGGTGGAATCTTAAGCCCTAGTTTTTCTTCATCCATTTTAAAATCAAATTGTTTTAATTCTCTTTATTTTCTGTTATTAAAAATTAGGTATAGAAATTAAATCTTCACAAGTCCGAGAATCGAACCTATTTTACCACTATTAAAAATTGCATCAATTTTTAGGATTTTAGAATACCCTATATAAATAAACCTCAATCGCACGGTGTCTACAATGCAGAAAACGGCAAGTACGGGTCGAACCCACAGGGAGCGGGGATAATACTGCAATTAATATCTCAATTAACTAGTCAGAAACAATATTTTGGGATTTTTATAAATTTTAATGAACGAGAAAATAATAAAATACACTAGCTAAAATATATAATATGATCAAGTAGAGAGGACACTAGGGTTTTCGGTGTTCACCAATTTGATATATAGAGCTCACATTTAATCTCCAAAATTATCGTTTCACCACTGTAATTTTCTTCGCTTCCAAGTTGACATTTCTAAAGAATTGCTTATCAATCGAAAAGTATATCTCATCTAATGTTGTTAAGCATGGCATATCAATTTAAAAGAATAAACAATTAGTAGAACTATCTAACCCATATATAGTTTCAAAGAATCAAATATCTAATTGATTGCATACACCGGTCTAAGAATCTAATCCAAGCACGACATATTAAACGAAAAGCATATATGATCAAATCTACTATTTATGCAATAATTAATCAAGCTAACAATGAAGATAAATTACTAAACATTTAAACCATTTATTTATAATTTTTCCATAATCAAAATTGGTTTCAACCAAAAACCCTAGTAACAAAATCTAGCAAAACATGAAGATGGGTTTCTTAAAACCCATAAAAAGATATAAGAAAAATAGTGAGAAAGAATTAAACCAAAATCTTTTCATGTGTACTCCCTTCCAACCGAACATAGAACAGCCTCTTCCTACACCAGACATAACCCAACCTCCAAAAGAAAACTTCCTCCCTTATGCAAGTTGTCAGCCTTTCTTTTCCTTTCGCACTCTCTCCAATCATCCTTTTCTCCCCTCTACTTTTTCTTTCTCCCTCTCCAGCTACTTCTCCCTACTCTCTCTTCCTCCTATTTTCCCACTTCATCGTACCTCACAATCCAATCCTCAAACCCTACACCTAGGTATCTTTCTAGCCTCTCTCCCTTGTCTCCTCTACTACCTACCGCCAACCTCCAACCCTAGGTAGTAGGTATTCCTTCCACCTACCTTCTTTCCACTTCCCCTCTCACTTCCGTTCTCTCAAAAAAAAAAACGAAAAGAAAAGCTTAAACGAAAGTCCCCCTCTCTCTCTTCATCATTCCTCCTTCATACTCATTTTCTCTCATCATTCCTCTATTCTTTCTAGCCCCTAGCTTTCACCCTAGGTAGTCTGTTGCCTTTCTCCCCTAGGTCTTTCTTCCTCTCACATGTCATTCCAACTCTTAAAAGAAACCTGACCTTCTCTCTCAGCCGCTCTCAATCCTTCTTCACGTGCTATCTTCCTTTACTTTTTCTTTGATTTTCTCACGTCCAACAACAACTATTCGGTCCTCTATGCCAACAGTTGTCCACCAATTCATAGCAGTACGCCCATCAACAACAAGCATAATAACATATATGAAAAAGACACGCCACATAAGTTGATTTAGCCATATTTCTCTTGCAACTAGTATTTTACTGATACAACCTAAAAATACATAAAAAATATTAATATTAGTAAAATTATAAGTACTAGTAAATATAAATTAGACGGTAGAAGTGTATAAATTAAGTGCCCATCAATAAATAAAACACCTGAGCATGTAATCCACCATAGATTCGGATTATAGATCAAAATAACGAAAGCAATGAACATAGTGCCTCTTGGGTCAGCATGAAGCTAATCCTCTCGAAAAGATAAGCCATCTACACGTAGCTTGTTGTATGATTTAGCACGCCCGCTGCATGCTAGACAAGGCAAGGCGACTCCCTCAATAAGGAACAAATATGCCGGCTAAGTGAAATATAGTGCATTTGAGAAATAAAAAAAATTATCTATAAAAACCATTTACAACCAACTACTTAAGAGCATTGCACTGGTGCATGGACTTACGATGAAATAAGAGTTTATCAACCTTGTGTAAGACGTACTCAACCGAATACCTTTTGGAATGCGTTGTAGCGCCCTTTAACCAGCGCAGCAAAATCATTCTTGAAGAAAAACCATGTACATAGCGACTTGGATAAACTTACAAACTAGCCACAAATTTGCTGCAAATAAGGGAACGACGCCCAATAAGGTCCACCTATTCAAAATCTCCATTTGAAAGTGAGCGCGAGTACCCAAGATCTATGTGAGACGAGTGTGAGTAGATTTTCTTTAACATGCACCACCTTTGAGAAAAAAGAGCATTGAGAGTGCACAAAAAAAAACATGGATCTCTCACCCTTTAATTTATACACGGCAAAACATAATAACTACTCAAAGGCTGACTCATTCACGCTACGCGATAGCTACATTCCATAAATGGAGACTAAGGATCTTGTGTCTTTGATAAGGCACGCTTGGCCGATTTATCCACATATTGTACATTTACCTTAGTCACCAAGCGGCGATGGTAAGAAATTTACAAGAAAAGAAGCTGATCATTGTTTAGCCTTGGCACCGGACAAAAATTGCAACTCCGGGACTTAGAGACTAATTCCTAAGTCGTAATGGTAAATTATAGAGAAGCGTAAAAATGACAATTGTATTGGAATCATAAAAGAAAAACACTAAGTGGCATCTAGCCGACATGACCATTTGATAAATCCACGGTGCCTTGACCAACCAACAAATACTTAGTAAAAGGCAGAGTCAGAGTGACAGTTGGTAAAAACGAACACTTAATAACATTCTCAGACAATTATGTGTATTGGTACCAAGTTTTATATTATGTTTCTGCAACTGAATTTAGCAATCACGCTCACTAAGAAAAATGAGTTTGAGTACATACTGGTCTTTGGTGTCGCATGGTTTTAACCCTTAATTCAAGACATTTTAGATTTTCATTAAAATGCTCCCATGTTATAGTGAATGTCGACATACATACGCACAACATGGTTAAATACTACCTTTATGTATTCAGGTGTAACACCGAGATATAGTGGGTTAACCTTGAATCCGCGGAAAGACAGACAATTGAGAAAAATGACTGGTGAAGAATTTGTGAGGAAACCAGTTATTAGGGTTTAGTTACTTCACTTATCTTGAAAATTCGTATGTTATAAAGGATATTTAATTTACTTAGATTTTTACTTTTAGTATTTTATATTTCTAAAAAATTTGAGAGGTTTTTCTGCCTGAGAACTTTTCTTACTCAATTGTAATAGATTTAGGAATTGTCTTAATTTGAATAAAAGTATGTTTTTCATTCATTTATGTTATTTATGTTCTTTTACTTTATTTGAATATAAGCATTGTTACTATTAAGTTTTAATCAAATGGATCAAATTTTTCACTTATTTTATTTCAGTTGTCAGTTAAAAAAAAAATTAACATCACTTCCTGTTTCATGAAAAAAAATTAACATCACTTCCTGTTTCATGGAATGACTTGCATTTCTGTTTATCCGAGTTTATTTAACATTTTGGGTTTATGGGTTTATTATCCTTTCTATCTCTTCCTTCAGCTTTGAGTTTATTTAACCTCTCAGACTCATATTTTCCCTCAATTATCTAGGGTTTAGGAAGGGTTTTGTTTTGGATGTAGAAATTCGAGAGAGGGAAATAAATCGAGGATCGAGGGGAGAGGTAAAAGAGTATACAATCTCGAGCAAGAAGAAATGTCTAAAATTTGCACTTTGGGAACTTTCGGGGAGAAAGATTGCGACTTAAGAGAAGTACAAATGGAAATCCATACCATGCGAAATAAAATGAAACATGACATCGTTCTAGGAAAGACGGTAACCACCTGGTGCGTAGCACGGGTTAATTCCTAGTTAATATGTATTGTAGGATCATATATATTCAAGCATAAACTAGGTTTTATCCCGTACACATTGATATGTACTGCATCAATGAATCACTTTTTCCCTAAGTACATATTAATATGTTTTTTAGGATCATATTCAAGCATAAACTAGGGCTTTATCCCGTACATATTGATATGTACTGTATCAACGAATCACTTTTTCTTCAATATGCATTGTTGTATCATACACGCAAAAAAGAATAAAAGCGAAGTAAACAGTTATGTTGGTATTACCCAGTACATATTAAAAATATATTGTATAAAAAAATACTACATGTTATTTTATGGGTACATATTAATAAGTCACTTTTTTATTCAGTACATGTCATTATGTACTTTTTGATCAAGCATAAGCTATTGGTATTTTTACCTGTACATATTGCACCACTGAATGAAAATACTTTTTCCTATTGTACATATCAATATGTATTCTAGGATCATACTAAACAAAGAGGTTCATACAAAAATCGACGAATCATTTTTTCCTTCAATACATATTAATATGTATTGTAGGATCATACAAAACAAAAAGGACGAAGGTGAAAATAAAAACTATTTCTACAATACCTTTTTTGGGTACTACTTGTTCTTGGCGAATAACATAGATCTTCTTCTTATTTATTGGATTTATAAAACAGTTTTCAAATATGTTATCACTACCACCAACTTTACTTCAAACTAATTCATCTCTCTGACGCCATCAGCGCAACCTCTTCTCTCCTCTTTTGTTTTAATTTTTTTCTTTATGATTTGTGATAACACGTATAATGGGAAGGGTTCATTCGTAATTTCCATGTTTTTAATTTTTTTTGGACCTCCCATTAAATGGTTTTTTCCACTGGAACCTAGGTTAACTACTAGATGGATTTTTGGACCAACCAACAAATCTCCCTTTTTCATGCCCATGCATTATCCCGACCCAGTAACCATCCGAAAATAGAATTGCCTCCGACATTCTGTATCGGAACCGGGAAAAGAGGTAAGGATATATAAGAATGGCAGATCCAACCGATCCTATGATATTCCTATTTGATGTCATTCTTATTAGACCTTATACATTCATATTGAGAAACAGGAAATTCTAATCTAACTAGGAATACACGTCCAAGGGATGCTTTGAAATAAGATATCCTACTTTAACTAGGAAGCAACGATTACATGCTCATATAAATACACAACTATTGAGGGTTTTTTTTCCTATCAGATTTTAGTCAAAAGAGGTGATTGAAGAAGAGAAATAGAGATTTCAAATACATACATTAAAGAAAGCTATGAGTTCAGCAAATAACAATAACAAGAGTGGTTCGGGATCATCGATGTAGTTGCAGGAAATCCCTCAATACACCCAAGTATTTACCTCACACAACTCTCTCAAGTCTAGGACAAGATTAATAATCCGAATTCACACAATCACATGTAAAAATACAGAACACAAGATATTTTTACGTGGTTCAGTGTTAAAACCTACATCCACGGGAGAGATTTCACTATGATTGCGATGAGGATTACAATCTCTTAGTTTTAGTATAAACCGTGCTCTCTCATTATATGCCTAACACAAGGAATCTCTCCTTTTACATTGTTTTTTCTCATATTTATAGATAAACTATGATAATGGATAAAAGCTTTGCTTTGCTACGCAGGGTACTTCGCAAGGACTATCTCGCTGGAGTTTTCTTGGACAAGAATCCAACTTCGCTGGTCTTGCCTCGTTAAACTTTTCGCCAAGTGGTTCTTGTCCTATCTTTCACTACGGTTCTTTGATTTGCCCAATAATGATGTGCCATCTGTCTCGACAGCTAACTGACTGCTGAGGAGACTGCTTTGTTCGTGCATTTAATGCTTAACTGCCTCTTTCAAACTTGACCATTGATTACGAGCTAATGCTTTCCACGCGTCGGGATTCTGAGAGGTACACGGAGATCCTTAGGTTGGTTGTGATTTGCTCGAGTTCTTGGCTTGTTTCTGTTTCACCCATATTTATGTCTCAGGATGCGATCACGTGGAAAAGACATTTTCTGTCCCCATATTTTTCCTCTTCTCTTGTCATCCGAATAGGGGTAGGATGGGAAGAGAATTTGAAAATTTTAAACTGAAGCCACGTCTTCTTTATAACCGGCACGTCCTTCTTCATAACGTTTTATTTCCCCTTTTCAGCCGGTGACCGAGGTATAAATACTTTCCTTAGACAATTATTTCTTCATTAAATTTCATTCCCTTATTAACTTTTTCTCTTCTGATGTAGTTCTCTGCCTCATTCCTTTAGTAATTTCTTTTTCTTTTCTAGTCTTTCTTATGTTTGTCTTGATTACCCATTACCATGTCTTCCAAACAGAGCTCTTCTTCTCGTCCATCACCAAGGTAGGTTTATCACATTGTTGCTTCATCTCAGCCTAGTTCCCTTTCTAATTTTGTTTCCTTGGATTTTTCTGTTTGAATTACTTTGATTTTTGCTTTTGCGTCTTTTCAGTTCCTCGTTGTCAAAGAAGATTGAAGATGAAAAGGTTGCTGACTTTGTTGATTCCTTTTTACTTCCTTTCTCTCTTTTACCAGTGTGCTCACTTTAGAACTATTATTCGTAGAATGCTTTTATCGCTGCTACAACTGGGACGATGGCTCAATTGCAATCTCATAAGCGGAAGATTTCAAAACTTACCTCTTCTTCGCAGGTAAAGATCATAATTGTGTTTCTGAGTATCTCTTTTCTGCCTCTGATTTTTACCTGATGAAGATGTGGTGTTTTGCGAAGGTGATTCTTCTACTAGTTCGAGGAATAAGAAGACTCACGATAAAAGAGTTAAGCCTGTTCTCAAAGTGCCAACGCTGATGATGTCATCCTTGAAGCCACAAGTTTCGTAACCAACTGAATGCTGCACTGATGAAGTTATTTCCTTGGTTGAGAATCTGATTTCGCGTAGGAAAGACCATTCACCTAGACTGACGAAGCAAACTAAGGTTATGAAGGAAATAGTTACGGAATAAGATTCGCTGGTGGAGAATGATGCATCAATTTCTTCTCTTACTCTCAACATCATCCTTTCATAGCATAATTCCATCGCTCGTTTAAGGTCAAGAGTTTCTGACCTTACCGAAACTGAAGAAAAAAATACATCCCGAGAAGAAAAGGAGAATGAGGCGAAAGCAGAAACTAATAAGAGTCTCGAAGAAAGATGTGCTCACGAGATGAGCATTTGGAGAAGAATGTTTCAAGCAATAAAGGAAGGAGTGGTAGTGAATCTTCCTCCCCAAGTTTGTGATGTGATGACGATAATGTATTCTGAATCCTTTGATCGCTTGGACTCTGAATCGAAGATTCAAGTGTCTTCGGCGTTGAACCATGATCAGAGAGCTGGATTATCACTATTGGTGAGTGTTATTCTTAGTCCTTTAGTTATGAAATGCTTATCCCCACTCTTTTTTAATGTATAATATTTCCTTTCGTCTAGGAGTACAATCGTTAACATGCATTCTTTGAGGAATCCGCTCAGATTGAGAAGAAGTGCATACTTCTTGAAGAAGAGGTTGAACAGCTGAAGGAAGGCAGGACATCTTTGCATACTGAGATGGACTCAGATAGGGTAACTACAAATTTGTTAAGGAAATGGAATACTGAACTTCGTGGTGAGCTTTGCTAACTTCCTTTCGTGTCTTTATTTTTTCCTCTCTTCTATTAGTTGATACCGAGGTTTATGATGTTGTGGAGAACGTTGTTGTATGAGAGAATGGTTGCTAAACATAGAAAACTTGAAGTCGAATCTCTTCGTGAGCAAAACAAAGAGTATCAGCAATATCTTGATCACATTTCCTAGGAGTTAGAGAATGTCGAAGAATTGGGTCATCATATAGATGTCCTGACTCGTGAAATTCAAGGCTTGGAGCAATTAAATACCCATCTTGAAGCCGGCAGGGTAGAATTTAATTATCGAAATATAGCTTCAAGGAGAAATTAATGATGCGAATTGAGAAAAGGAAATTTCTTACAAGAAAAGTCTGGGGGAAACTTCGCATAACTGAAAATGAACTTCGTGCCTCAAAAGATAATCTTCGCGCCTCAAAAGATGATCTTCGTAATGTCAAGAAAAATTTTTGCACAGTACTTCGGAGCTCAACGAACTTCACGAAAATCACAAAAAGACACAGATTGATTTTAAAAAAACCCAATCAGAGATTCGTACAATTCATACGGCTAAGAGAGAAGATTTTTAAACCAATAGCTTGATTTTAAAAGATAATAAAGAATTGGAAGATCGCTTGAAGGAAAAAAACAGAATCATACCCCTTTATAAATTACAATTTGGCACTACAACTGATAAAATCTCTGAATCAGCTTTCTGATTCTCAATGCAAAGTGGCTGAGCTAAAAAGTAAACAAGAGGATGCTGAGGAAACCTTGTGATCATTTATTCCACAGAAAAAAGTCCACTTCTTTCCCGTTACCCACCTATGTGTATAGCTGTACTAATTATTTTTTGTTTCCTTTACAGACTCAGAGGAGAAGATGCGATCAGATCTGAAGCAAGCTCACGATGAATTAGAACAACTTCACAAGGATCTGACGAAGTTTCAAGATGAGGATGCTGAAGTGAAAAAGAACCAAGAGCTCGAAAAGGAGTTTGACGACTTCGAGATGGAAAACGAAGCTAACTTTAAGGGGTAGAAAAAGGATTATCAAAAACTTTCGGACATCAACTGCCAAAAATTTGCTGACCAACTGTGCGATATGTACAAGGTTCCCAGAGTTATTGTTATGCCTTCCAAAGATTATTCTGACAACGAAGTCAATGAGGAATTCGAAGATGACGAAGCTATTACTCTTGAAGAAAAGGAAAAAACGGAATCCTCCGCGAATCTTGATGGGACGAATGCCATTGCGATCCAAGATAATTCTATCACGGCTTCTTGCAAAATTGGGTCCTAGAATTTTGCGAAGATCCTTTGTTCTTCCCCTTTGTCTTTTGTTCTTCATCTTTGTCTCTCTTTTGTTGTGAATCCTCGTTGTAAATAGCTGCGTCCTTGGATCTATGATATGTTATCTTTTTTTAGTTGCTAATGAAATGGCACGTATTAGTTAATCAATTTTAATCTTCTTTTTTCTATTTGTGCTTCTTATTTTATTTACTTTGAAATGTCTCATATCATTTTTCCTTATTTATTTTTATGCTTTCATTAGATCTTATTTATCATGCCTTCATAAGGTCTTACTTTTTATTCTTTCTACTAAGTGGTGCATTTTTAATGACCATTTGCTTCGTCGGCGAAGTAAGCGAGCTTAAATACTTTTGCGAGCAATAGTCTCTCAAACCTCATCTTATCAGGCTACTTCAGCTCCCTAGAGGAGGGTGCCATCCCTTTATGTTCCCCCTGGTTGCCCGTTCAAGGAAAATTACTTTTGGTGGATTAGACCTATCTCCTCTCATCCCGTTATGCAACAACCAGTATGTTTTCATATCCTTTTATCCCCCTTCCTAATTGGCTCAGGTTACGAGGCCATACCTTAGTAGGGGTTTCTTGGGGACCGGGTATAAACTACCAAGGACTTGGCCCATATAGAAATGACTGGTCACGCTTCAAACGATCCAGGCACCCATTCCTTAATCGGTATACCGCGACGCCTCTTGCATAATCTATACCTCATGTCGGATGTCTTTCGCCAAATCATGATTTCGGCGATAGGCGGCGAACCATAACTCAAAGAGATCCAACGATTAATAGGTCTTAAATGCCTCTTGCCCATAGGCGCATAAGGTCTTATCGTCCTCCTAATGAGGTCTTAACCGCCCCGTGTAGGTCTTATAATTTGCCTCTTGCCTCTTAGGACAAAAGATCCTAGAACCACTCCACGTAATGTGTATTAGGTATTATAATCTGCCTCTTGTCTCTTGGGACGAATAATAGGTCTTATGTATTGACTGTCCTCACCTCGTAGGCGGCTCTGGGATCACATTCATAGGGTTCTAGCATGTTGTCCAGGGTTTAAGTTAGAATCATACCTTCCCCGAGAGCCCTGGTTGATCATCTTTGCTTTTATGGGTAATATTTATATCTTGGGCTCCACGGATAATCCAATTTCTTCCCTTCATGATCCACTAGTTCATAGGATCATTTTTCCACAATTCGCTTGACGATGTATGGTCCTTCCCAAGTTGGCTCCAACTGTCTCCTGAATCCTTTTTGATATGGTGGTTTCTCGCAAGACCATGTCGCCTGGTTCGTACTCTCGCATCCTAACTTTCTTGTCGTATTCACTTCCTAACCTTCGATGATAACTCTTGGTCGTTTAAGAAAAGTGGTAAAAATGTGTTCGTTCGCTGAGACTTGTGAAGATTCGTTTTAGACTTAATTTTAATTTAAACTAGAAAATAAGTAAAAGATTTTAATAATATTGAGCAGAACTGGAACTCAAGATTCCACCAAAATCACTTTGGAATGATTTCTACAATGATTCTTTAACACTTATAGCTCTTTTATTGACTCTGTTTCTTTGCCAAAAGTAGATTTCTAAAATATGAAATGTAAATCACAAGCATTGATCATCAAAAGCTCTTAAGTCCCAGCATACACCATAAAAAAAATCACAACTAATTAAGAAAAATCATAAATCAATGCAAAAGTCATTAAAAATCAAAAATAGTTACCATTCATTCATGAAATATGGCTTCCTCCATTGTCCCAGTGGTTGGGTTTAGCTCATCATGCTCAAAAAACTCTCAAAATATTGGTACATGGCTCAAAAGTGCTTGAGAAGAAGAAAAGAATCTAAAAATAATAAAACAAGAAATCTGCAATATTTTCTGGGCGTTATAGATTAACTGTTGCAATGGAGCTTGAAGATAAATGTTGCAAAACGAAGATAAACGTTGTTGATGGACTGAAGAAACCGTTGCAGCTAAAGATAAATGTTGCAAAGATGAAGATAAACGTTGTTGTTCAGTTGAATAAATCGTCATTGTATCCCTGTTCTTCACTAGCAGAAGAACTTTCTTTTTTTCTCCTATTTTTTTCCCGAGCCACCCCGCCTGATTTTTATTCCTCCTCTTTGCTATCTATAGATACTAGATAGTATCCATATTATTCCTTAATAGATTCTGACTCAAATAACTCTCCAAAACCGAATCAAACTCGTGTAAATCCAAATCAGGGAGTAAACCCTTTTCCGACTGTAAATGGGATTTTGAACTTGCTTTTCGGCCTGAAATAGCTCATGTTGACGTTTTTTGATATGTCTTGCTTGTTTCTCCAATTTGGTAACTCAAAAACACCTTCAAATCCCTTAAAAATCGACTCCCAAGCAACTCAGGCTCTCTTCACGTGTAATAGGATTGGTTTCCCGCCTTTTCCGGATTTGAACCAAAGAGGAGAGCTGCCCCTATCTAAAACGTAGGTGACTTTATCAATTTTTCCGAGTTCCTTTAGTAATTTCCTATGTGTGCTTTTATCACATTTAAGCCAATTTTTTCACAAATGTTTATTTTCCAAAAATACCTACAAACACATAAAATCACGCCATAAGTACCAAAATGAGCACTAACAAAATAGATAATTACGGACAATTCAGACACAAAAATGTGTCTATCAAATACACCCAAACTTATTATTTGCTAGTCCTCGAGCAAATCTAATCTAGAAATAAAATAAAAATTCTAACTCACTTTCGTAATCTCGACTACATTTAGCATATGTAATAAGCTTTTAAACCCCTAGGTGTCCCTAGTGGACGAGTGTTGTCTCGTGAGGGTTTACAAGAGGTATACCCATAAAACCTTTACTCCAAACCCTAGCTACCTGTGAACGATTGAAGGTAAACACTAAACAAGCTATTTAGTTGGCATACTAAATTCTTCGGTTATGGGAATCATTACCCTTTATGAGTCCACTTGTTGTACACGAGTTTGCACTCAGCGTACTAAAAGTCATATATAAGAAAACAAATCTTTACTTAGATAGTCGTTCAACCACGATACTCAGAATCTATAAATCACATGAAAAGATTTAGAAAATGGATGTGGACAAATTGTAGTTTACACATGTTGACTAAGGTGAATGGTGTTTCCCATATCTGTCTGAAGGTCAGTGCCAGGATGAATCCTAATGGATTGAGATACGCTCTCACTGGTCTTACTCCTTATACTAATATCGACTCAACTAGTATATACAAGGGTCCCAGGATCGATTTATTAAAAATTAAAAAATTATCTTTATTTTATTAAATATACTGACAACATGATTGGATCAAATGAATCCAAGCGCATGATCTTTATCAGCATCTTACATGATAGTTCTCATGGATCCTGCGTTCCATGCTTGCTTAGGCAACGGAGACAGGGAGAACACACACATATTGCTATCAAAGTGTCAATACTCAAAAAAAATATTGAATCATAGTCTAAATAATCTCAAACACTTTATTCCATCCTGGCGGTGATAACAATTCGATATTGGTTCCCACCAAATCACTTAAAGAAACAGAAAATTGTAAAAATAAAAAAAGAAGATGATGTGGTCGAGATAGACTCCGAGATATGGTGACAACTATCATGTTATTTATAACACCTGAACTATGTCCTTTTATGAATAGACCATTTAACTGGGAACACCAATTTCTATAGAAAAAGAGCTAAGTTTTAATCTACCTAGAATTGTTAGTGTCATCCTGAATTGTTCACAAGTTTTTAGACTTTGGAGTTTCATATTTCAACTTAAAAGTTTCTCCCTTACCCCCAAACTTAAATCTAACATTGTCCTCAATGTTCTAAAGATGAATGATTATAAACATGAACAAGGAGAAACTGTTACCACTTCAAGAAAAGGAGTTAACGAAAGATATTACCGTGTCGCATGAGCATGGGTTACCTCCCAAGAAGTGTTAAGTTTAAAGTCTTCAGCCAAACTTTGGAAAGAACTAGTCACCTCATAAAATCATATAACAATTGCCGGAACAACTGTGGGTCATCTGAATCAAATAGTGCTATCACAAATAAAAGGAAACTGCAACAGGCCAATAAAATGAACAAACCGAGCACACCCTTATCTAGTTTTCTGTTTAAGACAACTACATTTAGCTGTGGTTCAGGTTCAGGCTCTATAAAAGGGTCTAGATAAAATATTTTCATGGGCTAGATTTCCTCATAGGAAGGATCAACATGATCAGGTTGTAAAGTCCGGAGTAACTCAACTAAGAACTTAGAATCACATAATAATAACCTGAATAATTGTGGATCCTCAAAGTCAATCAGATTGGACTCACACAGTTGACTACTATGAAAATAGTGGTCATTCTTAAGAAAATGCGTTGATCCTAATATCCTAAAGTAATTAGGCTTAGTCTCAAAACTTAATAACTGACACATTTGAAATTCATACGTTTCCATATATGGAAGAAAATATTTTGGTGGAAAAAAAAATTCAATCTTGTTATTATTTCCTAGGTAAACCATATCGACCAGAGGATGGGTTTCTAACAACTGAACTTCTTTCTGGACATCAACAGGCTCAGGGAATCTAGTTTGATGCTGATCTTGAAAATGGTAGAGGTGCATATGTCAAGTCCCAAGTTAGGGACTTTTTTAAGAGTCAAAGGTAAAGCATAAGGAGGATAATTGTCACCCCTAAACTTAGAGTTTCCAGTGTCTTTAGATAGACTAGTCACAATTTCCCTAATTTCTAGATCGTCAGATTCCCGAAAATGGTCAATTGCTTCTTTAAGGTTATAGTCAGTTGTTGCATCCTCACTCATATTTAAAATCTCTACAAGTCTATCTTGTTATCTAAGATTATTGTTTCTAAATTATTGGACTCTAAAATAGTATTCTCAGGATAAACTCGTTCCTCTAAACCATTATCGGCTTCAAAACAAGAAAATTCTACATCGTCTAAAACAGTGGTATCTCTAGTCAAATCATCTTCCTTTTGAAAAGGTGAATAATCATTGAAATTATTTGGATTTGAATCAGAAGTAACACTATCATCATGAAGCACAATTGGAGTGATAATTTCTTGATCACTCTGTTTGAATATTTTAAGTTCTTCATCAATATTATACTCATCGTCATAATAATATGAAGATGTTTGAACCTCATCTAAATAACTGATGTTACCAATTTTATCCTCGTCCTCTTGACTAGGTAAACAATTATCAAGGGTAGCACTATATTGGAAATTAAGATCATTTTGAGCAATATTATTCTTTGCAATACTTCCATTCACACTTAATGCAAATCTATTTGTATTCTCAGTTAACTGCTTGAGGGATTCTTCTAGAAAAATAGTTGGATTACTAATTGTTCCCCCCTCAACTAAATGCTTGAGGGATTATTCTAGAGAAACAAATGGATCATAAGAAGTACTAGATCGCAACTGCTCGTGTGATTCTTCCAGAGAAAGAGTTGGACTACTATTTGTTCCTCTCATACTTAATTCAAACCTAAGTGTCATCCTAGATAACTTCCTGAGTGATTCTTCTAGAGGAATAATAGGTTCATGATGAGTGCTAGATTGTAACTGTTTCAATGATTCTTCTAGATGCATAATAGGTTCATTATAAGAACTAGATCGCACATGCTTTAGGGCATCCCTCCAAGAAAAAGAACTCGAATTTTGCTCATTTTCATGTTCATATGAGGGGTGTGTATATAAATAGTAATTGGGATCACCGTGGTATGAGCAATAACCTCCAAAAGGTTGATGGTGGTCTCAACTACTATGTTGATAGTACAGATAATGTCTATTTTGAAATTCGGTCGAATATTCATTGTATTGGTCCTCATAATACAAGTTCGACATTTTCTGACAAAAACTTCCTAATATATTTATAAAAAATCTAAGAAAATAAATCCTAACAGGAAGGGGTTCTAAACAAACACAAACAAGGCTCCACTTAGATTGTTTCTAGACCATCTTCTATTCTTCCAAAAGACAACTAGTTACAGTTTTAGAAAATCTCTTAGAATGATCCAAATTAGATTAAGTCGAATAGAAACAGGATAAGCTCTAAGGAGCTTTGATAACCCTGCTCTTTGGCAACGTTTCCTTGGGTTACAAGGCGGCTCAAATCTACTTAAAATAGTCTTCCTGAACTTTGAGTTAGGCTAACAGAGTAACCAATACAATCCTTTTGAATGATTTTCCAATAAGTTCGTTACCCTATCGGTCTTTTTCTAGTCAAATTTTAAGGATTAGATTCGCGTTTGGTAACATGTTGCTAAATCGTGCATGAAGGAAACGGTGATGAAATCCGAGTCCTTATCTTATATGGCCAGTCTTTGCCCTTTACTAGAAAATAAATCCATATTCAGGTCCTCATCATATATGCATTACAAAGGCGTCCAGAAAACCCACTGATAGGGGATTCGTGGGTGGTTCGAGTCTTACCTCCCGTTCCAGACGGGCGATGAACCGTTGGAGTCGACTTAGGCCACCGACTCTTGTGTCAGTGTACGAACCCAAGGGGCTGAGACAATATCGTAATTGTCGTTTTTCCATGTTGCAGTTTATATTCAATAATACCCTTCTGTTGGGCTTAAAAAATAATAATGTCCAAAAGTCCAAAAAAAAATTACAAAAATAATAAAAGATTTTCTAATACAATTTTCTAAAAATAAAAATAAATAAAACCCTAAAAAATAAAATAAAATAATTTTGTCTTTTTTTTTCCGTTCTTTTCGATTTATCTTTGACTCCAAGTCTTTAATCAATCAATATAACTTATATAACCTTTGGCTCCAATTTCTTTTTGATCCAAAACCTGAAATACAAAGAAAAATACCAAAAAACATAAAATATAACAAAAATAAATAAAAATAAAATTAAACTAACTAACCTAAAAAAAAATATCTAAAAATAAGTCCCCGGCAGCGGCGCCAAAAACTTGGTCGTTTCAGAAAAGTGGTAAAAATGTGTTCGTTCGCTGAGACTTGTGAAGATTCGTTTTAGACCTAATTTTAATTTAAACTAGAAAATAAGTAAAATATTTTAATAATATTTGGAAGAACTGGAACTCAGGATTCCACCAAAATCACTTCTGAATGATTTCTACAATGATTCTTTAACACTTATGGCTCTTTATTGACTATGTTTCTTTGCCAAAAGTAGATTTATAAAACATTAACTGTAAATCACAAGCATGGCGCATCAAAAGCTCTTAAGTCCTAGCATACACCATCAAAAAAAATCACAACTAATTAATACAAATTTAAAATCAATGCAAAAGTCATTAAGAATCAAAAATAGTTACCATTCATTCATGAAATATGGCTTCATCCATTGTCCCAGTGGTTGGGTTTAGCTCATCATGCTCAAAAAACTCTCAAAACATTGGTACATGGCTCAAAATTGCTTGAAAAGAAGAAAAGAAGCTAACAATAATAAAACAGGAAATTTGCAACGTTTTCTGGGCGTTACAGATTAACTGTTGCAATGGAGCTTGAAGATAAATGTTACAAAGCGAAGATAAATGTTGCTGATGGGTTGAAGAAACCGTTGCATCTGAAGATAAACGTTGCAAAGATGAAGATAAACGTTGTTGTTCAGTTGAAGATTTCGTCGATGTATCCCCGTTCTTCACTAGCAGTAGAACTTTTTTTTTTTTCTTTTTTTTCTTCCCGAGCCTCCCCACCTGATTTTTCTTCCTCCTGTTTGCTATTTATAGATATTATATAGTATCTTTATTATTCCTTAATAGATTAGGACTCAAATAACTCTCCAAACATGTGTAAATCCAAACCAGGGAGTAAACCCTTTTCCGAATGTAAATGGGATTTTGAACTTGTTTTTCGGCCTGAAATAGCTCATGTTGACGTGTTTTGATCTGTCTTGCTTGTTTCTCCAATTTGGTAACTCAAAAACACCTTCAAATCCCTTAAAAATCGACTCTCAAGCAACTTATGCTCTCTTCACGTGTAATATAATCGGTTTCCCTCTTTTTCCGGATTATAAACGAAGAGGAGAGGTGCCCCTATCCAAAATGCAGGTGCCTTTATCAGTTTTTCCGGGTTCTTTTAGTAATTTCCTATGGGTGCTTTTATCACTTTGTAAGCCAATTTTTCACAAATGTTTATTTTCCAAAAATACTTACAAACCCATAAAATCACGCCATAAGTACCAAAATGAGCACTAACAAAATAGATAATTATGGACAATTCAGACACAAAAATGTATCTATCAATTCTCCATGTGATGCAAGGCTCTTTCAATATTTTCCTCCAAATCATCTAACTTAGACAATATAAGGTCCGAAGTCATATTCTTGATCCAAGCCTCCCTCTTTGTTGTAGGTATCATAAGCTCTATAGAAAGTATTGCATCTACTCCATATGTTAAACGAAATAGAGACATTCTCGTTGCGCTTCGTTGAGTAATTATGTATGCCCATAATATATTTTGTATTTCTTGATAGGATTTTAGAATACTCTATATAAATAAACCACAATCGCACGGTGTCTACAATGCAGACAACGGCAAGTACGGGTCGAACCCACAGGGAGCGGGGACAATACTGCAACTAATATCTCAATTAAACTAACCAGAAATAATATTTTTGGATTTTTAGAATTATGAATGAAATAATAAAACAAACTAAACAAATAAAATAAATCAAATGGGAGAAATAATAACCAGGGTTTTCAGTATCTACCACTATTTCTATTTAATTACTAAAGTGAAACATAACTCCTGAATATTCATCTATTGTTCGTTCTATCGACATCACCTATTATATGTATTAGAGTCGCAAATATCACTGGGACACCCTAAGCATGACGCATCAGCTCTAAGTCTCATGCATACACCATCTAATTGCGTTAGCGAGAAAATAATATGAAACTAATTAGGTTCACAAATAATATCTGGCTTTTCTAAGCATACCCCATCTAAGGATTTAACCCAAGCATGAAATATCAAATAAGTAGATAAACATATTTGTTATCCTATTAGTTCTGCCATAGGTTACTAATAAGTAGATAAACATAAGTAGATAAACAAATAAGTAGATAAACATAAGTAGATAAACATATTTGTACAGAACCGGTGAAGCAACAACTAATTTTTCATTAAATCAATAAATTAAAATCATGGAATTAATCTATTCAAACCATAATAGTCTGTATCAAATAATTCAATTTAATTAATCCAAAACTTTAAGTGGTTTCAACATTAAACCCTAGTTACAAATTAATTAGAACATGGAGATAGGTTTCTTAAAACTCATAAGAATAATTAAAAAAAGTAGAAGGGGAAAAGATCAAACCCTTTTTAGTTTCTGCTCCTGTATTTCTCTCTCCAACAACCAGACGTACACCAACACCCCCCTCCGTTCTCTCTCTTCTACCTTTCAATCAGAGCATGTCCACCCAAGAACTAAAAACCTAGCAGACCTCCAAGAAGAGACGCCAATCACTAGCCGCCTGCTCCCCCTCCTGTATACTTTCTTTCTCTCTTTATATACGGTTGTCCAACTTCCATCTTCTCTATCTAGTCGTCCATTTCACTTTTTCTCTTCACGTATCTATTCATCCAATCACCTCAAACCCTACACCTAGGTATCTTTCTCTTATTCTCTCACTGTCCACTCTTCAAAATAGAACCATCCTCCAACTTAGCCAACACGTGGGTGTTGTAATTTCTCACTACCTATCCCTTTCAATCACCTCTCTATATTGTCTCCTAAAAGCCAAGCCTAACCTTCTCTTTTTATGCCACGTGACACTACTACTAGGTATTCCTTCCCTTTTATACTAACCTTCTCTCCATTCACCACCACTACATACACGTTGAGAAGTGACAACTTCTTTCCTATTTTGTTTGATGCCTAACCTTCTTTCCCTTCTTTCAATCAACCTAGCTACACCTAGCCACCACCTCTAATCATAGCCTGCCTACTCCAACATCCAACATGTAGCAGACCTCCCCCAATCAGCCTTCTTTCCCATTTCACTTTTTATACGTCAACAGCATGTACTTCCTACACCTACTATCATCAGCCGTTCTTTTCACTCAGCCGTATACCTTCACTCCTTGATTAGTTGTCATACTTCTCAAAGTTAGAAGCCACTCCGAACCTCAACTCGCCTGAATCTCTCCTATCCAGTCCAAAGCCAACTCACTTCAAAGCCAACGACCACCAATAATAACCACTTTTATTTATAACTCGGGTTTCGATGAACATCTTATATAAACAGAATAATAATAAAATTAGTATAAAATTGATACTAGAAAATATAAATATGACGGTAAAAATGTATAAATTTAGTGCCTATCAAATACCCCCAAACCTATATTTTGCTAGTCCTCGAGCAAAACTAATCTAAAAATAAAATAAAATAAAATAAATCCTAACTCACTTTCTCAAGAATCGCGAATACATTTAGCATATGTAATAAGCCTAAACCCCTAATTGGCCTTAGCGGACGAGTTTTGTCTCGTGAGGTTTACAAGAGATATACCCACAAAATCTTTTACTCCAAATTCTAGCTACCTGTGAACAATTTAGGATAGACACTAAACAAGCTATTTAATTGGCGTACTAAATTCTTCGACTATATGAATCATTACCCTGTATGAATCCAATTGATGTACACGAGTTTGCGCTCAGCGTACTAAAATTCATATAAGAATGCAACTCTACTCAAATAATCATTAAACGTTCCAAAACTGGATGGAAACATTCACATTGCTCGAAATCAATCAAATTCAAACACAGGGATAGATTAGAAAATGGATATATAAGTAATGAATGGTGATATGTTAACTAAGGTGAACGGTGTTTCCCAAAATATTAGTATAAAGTCCGGCTCGGATGCTCCTATTTTTATTATTATTATTATTAGTATTATTATTTTTTCTTTTTTTTTCTTTTTTTTTCAGGACTACATGATTAGATCTTTTGAATCTAAGCGCATGCTCCTTTTCAGCAGATTACATAATAGTTCTCATGGATCCTGCATTCCACGCTTGCTTAGGCGACGGAGACAGGGAAAACATACAGATATTTCTATCAAAGTGTCAATTTTTTTTATTTTTTTTATTGACAAAATTAAAATTCTAATACATCTGAGCTACGACCTTATGGCAATACTAGGGCTCCATCAAATCACTTAGAGAAACATAAAATTGCAAAAATAAAAATAGAAAGTGATATGATTATGATGATTTCGAGATATGCTTGTTCAATGATTATCATGTTATCTCTAACACCTGAGTGCATTCAGATATGAATAGACCATCTAGCTGGGAATACCAATTCCTATAGATAAGAGCTATGTTTCCATCTACCTAGAATGGTTAGTGTCATCTTGAATAATTCACAAGTTTCTAAATTTCAGAGTTTCTTATTGGCATCAATTTCAGAAACTCTACCCCCAAACACAAATTTAACATTGTCCTCAATGTTTCAAGCCGTGCAACCTAGAATGGGCATGCAATATAAATAAGAGAGACAAATATAAATCAAAGAAAAGGGATTGGAACGTCTCACCTGATTGACGAAAAAAAGCAGTATTCTCTGTAACATATATCAAACGATAGTAATAACAAAGAACACCAAAAATAAAAATAAACAAAAATCTTAAAAAGAAAATATGAAAATAAAAATCTACCTACTGGATAAGTACAGAAAGCATCCCCATAAATTAACAACCTGAAAATTTGTAGATCAACCCAACATACAATATATACAAATGACAGCTTCACAATTATATTATGGCAACACAGAGACATTGAAACTATCAAAAATAGGGGATTACCCCCAAACCAAGTTTTTACTACACTTGGAAGTGCGTAAAGAACATAATATGGGGATAATATTGGGAAAGTATTGATTGGTTCATGCACAGTGTCAGAAAGGCAAGTCCTCTGCGTATTTGGATGCAAAGTGATCCAACAAAACTTGAGAAACACACAATTCTAACCCTATATTAGGTAACTTTTGGAAGTCTAGGGGTTTAGAAACAAACTCTAAGTCGTTAAACTTAAATAAAGTTTCCTCGGAATTAACACATACATCATTACCAGGTTTACGTTACCATTTTTCGTAATAAAACGGGTGCAGAATCTAAAAACGCAGTAACTTCTTCCAAATACCTATCCTCATCGCAGTAGGCTCCAAAATCGGCCAAGCAAGCCTCTAATGGATCATTAACACTATTGGTGCTAGAATCAATCATGCAAACAGAATCCATATATACAAAAGAAAATAAAATAAAAATAAATACTTGCTCCTACCCTTATAATTGGAACGGAAGAGTTCAAAGAACTCAACTAAGTATTTTCCCACTTCAAAAAGTAGTACTAGTACCTTGTATCAACATTCACAATTTAGGGTAATGAGCGTCCAACCTGTCCAAATCGTCCAATATATAACTCACAAGCAAGAAACCCGTGAATATTTTACAGCAGACGAATTTTGTTGAGCTAGACGACCAGAAGCAACCCCAAATGTACTTGAAATAAAATTCTAAGACACAAAACTAGTCAAAAAGAACTAAAATCCTAAAAATAGAATAAAAATAAAAATATATACAAAATAATCAAATAATCAAATAAAACCTAAACTACGATTAGAAAATCAAATAAAACCTAAACTACGATTAGAATACCCTGGATAAATAAACCGCAATCGCACGATATCTACAATACAGACAACGACAAGTACGGGTCGAACCCACAGGGAGCGGGACAATACTGCAACTAATATCTCAATTAAACTAACTAAAAATAATATTTTTTGGTTTTTAGAATTATGAATGAAATAATAAAACAAACTAAACTAATAAAATAAATCAAATGGGAGAAACAGTAACCAGGGTTTTCAGTATCCACCACTATTTCTATTTAATTACTGAAGTGAAACATAACTCCTGAATATTCATCTATTGTTCGTTCTATCGACATCACCTATTATATGTATTAGAGTCGCAAATATCACTGGGACACCCTAAGCATGGCGCATCAAAAGCTCTAAGTCTCATGCATACACCATCTAATTGCGTTAGCGAGAAAATAATATGAAACTAGTTATAGGTTCACAAATAATATCTGGCTCTTCTAAGCATACCCCAACTAAGGATTTAACCCACGCATGAAATATCAAATAAGTAGACAAACATATTCGTTATCCTATTAATTCTGCGCATAGGTTACTATATTGTACAGAACCGGTGAAGCAACAACTAATTTTTCATTAAATCAATAAAATAAAATCATGGAATTAATCTATTCAAATCATAATAGTTTGTATTAAATAATTCAATTTAATTAATATAAAACTTTAAGTGGTTTCAACATTAAACCCTAGTTGCAGATTAAATAGAACATGGAGATAGGTTTTTTAAAACCCATAAAAATAATTAAGAAAAGTAGAGGGGGAAAAGACTAAACCCTTTTTAGTTTCTGCTCTTGTATTTCTCTCTCTAACAACCAGACTACACCAACATCCTCTTCTGTTCTCTCTCTTTTACCTTTCAATCAGAGCCTATCCACCCAATAACTAAAAACCTAGCAGACCTCCAAGAAGAGACGCCAATCTATTCCTAGCCACCTGTTCCCCCCTCCTGTATACTTTCTTTCTCTCTTAATATACGGTTTTCCAACTTCCATCTTCTTTATCTAGCCGTCCATCTCACTTTCTCTCTTCACGTGTCTCTCCATCCAATCACCGTAAACCATACACCTAGGTATCTTTCTCTTATTCTCTCACCGTCCACTCTTCAAAACAGAACCATCCTCCAACTTAGCCAACACGTGGGTGTTGTACTTTCTCACTACATATCCCTTTCAATCACCTCCTTATATTTTCCCCTAAAAGCCAAACTTAGCATTCTCTTTCTATGCCACGTGACCCTACTACTAGGCCTTCCTTCCCTTTTATACTAACCTTCTCTCCATTCACCACCACTACATACACGTGAGAAGTGACAACTTCTTTCCTCTTTTGTTTGGTATCTGACAAGTGACAACTTCACTTGTACTACCACGTACAGCCTAGCCTTCTCTCACCCAACAATCCTTCTTTCCCTTCTTTCAATCAACATAGCTACACCTAGTCACCACCTCTAATCATAGCATGCCTACTCCAACATCCAACATGTAGTAGACCTCCCCCAATCATCCTTCTTTTCCATTTCACGTTTTAGACGTCAACAGTATGTACTGCCTACTCCTACTCTCATCAGTCGTTTTTTCACTCAGTCGTATACCTTCACTCCTTTATTAGTTTCCTACTTCTCAAAGTTAGCAGCCACTATGAACCTCAACTCGCCCGAATCTCTCATAGCCAGTCCAAAGCCAACTCACTTTAAAGTCACCGACCACCAATAATAACCAATTTTATTTATAACTCGGGTTTTCGATAAACATCTTATAAAAACAGAATAATAATAAAATTAGTATAAAATTGATACTAGAAAATATAAATATGACGGTAAAAATGTATAAATTTAGTGCCTATCATTTCTTCACATCAATCTTTGTGTTTCCCATCCAACTTCTTCTTCAGATTATCCGCGATAGTTTTGTTTGTTGCTTCAGCTTGCCCATTGCTTTCTGGATAAATTGGAGTTGATTTGCTCTGCTGAATTTTGAATGCATTGAACAGCATAGCTACATTTTCTCCTTCAAATTGCTTTCCATTTTCCGAAACAATCTTTGAGGGTATCCTGAACCTGCAAATAATATGTTCAAAAAGAAAAGAGAATACATCTTTCTCTGCAATCTGTTGCCACAATAAGATATTTCCGTTGCTTTGTTCCTGGAACCAATGGTTCGACAATGTCAATTCCCCACTTTTTGAAAGGCCAAGGACTGAGTACTAAATGCAAACTTGTTGCGGGGGCATGAATCTTTTTACCGTATCTTGATATTCCTCGTACCTTTGAGAAATCTCCTTCGCATCTTCATACATGTATGGCCAGTAATAACCTTGAGCCTTGGCCTTTTGTACTAATGACCTCGTTCCACTGTGATTTCCTACATCTCCATAATGTATAACCTTTAATCTCTATTCCTTCTTCTTTAGACAGGCATCGTAGTAATGGTCCATGGAACGATTGACGATTTAGAATGTCTTCTCGCAACTGATAATTTGTGGACTTTCTTTTGATCTTGTTAGCCTGCAACCTGTCTCTAGGTAGTT
The DNA here is from genome assembly GCA_023531435.1 of Papaver californicum. Classification (NCBI taxonomy): domain Eukaryota; kingdom Viridiplantae; phylum Streptophyta; class Magnoliopsida; order Ranunculales; family Papaveraceae; genus Papaver; species Papaver californicum. The sequence goes on along the minus strand of JAJJMC010014255.1, from coordinate 107,190 downwards.
ATCCTTCGCTCAAATATTTATGATTCGGGATTCGCCAGTCATCTGGTTATTCTTCTTCGCACATGCTAATCGTCAAAGCCTCTATATCTCGAGTTACTTCGTCGATTGAAGGTTGACGAAGCCATTCTACCCTCAACGATGTAGTTTGTGGATCACTCAACATTGAGGATATAAAAGCTAACGCATCAGAAAATCTATTATTTTTCCAAAGATATGTTTCCATTTGACATTCGGAATTTGTGATGCATATTGATTTGCAGTTTTTAGGTATTTTTGTAATGATTGGTCAAACGTCTCTCTTTTATCTGGCGAACCATAAATTGTGAATCAATTGTAATCCTTACATCGTCTAACTTTATTTCGATTGCCAATCTTAACGCATGTATGAATGCTTCATATTCAGTCTCGTTATAGGTTACTGGAAATAATAACCGAAATAGATGAACAATTCTCGCCCCGCCCGATGAGTAAAACGCAATGCCAATTCCTCTGCCTTTGTTGTTTGATGACCCATCAACATATACCTTCCATCTAGTCGGATGGTTTTATTTAAGCAAGTCTTTAGGGTCCGTGAGATCTTCTTCGAGGTTCAAAATTTCCTCTATATCTTCATCTTCCTCTAGTGAAAAGTCGGCTAGAAAATCAGCGATGACTTGAGATCTTACAGCAGTCAGTATTCCATAATCTACTCTGAATTTTTCTATCTGGCGTTCCATTTCGAGACTCTTCCTACTCGCTGAGAGCTTTTTAGCACTGACCCAATGGGTGTCTTTGTTATTACTTTGATGGGATGAGTTAGAAAATAAGTTCGCAGCTTATGAGTTGTATATACTAGTGCCAATATCAATTGTACAATCTTTGTATAGTTTCTTTCTGTTGGACCAAGAGTTTTGATGGTGTAGTATATGTGTTTTTCAATTCCTTCGTCCGTTCGAACCAAGACTGCGTTGACAGCATCCGTAGTTGTTGCGAGGTATACTAAAAGAACTTTGCCAGGTTCAGGTCTTTAAAGTACTGACAAATTCGCAAGGTACTCCTTTATACCTTGAAGCGCTTGTTCACATTCCTCAGTCCATGCGAATTTGGGTCATTTCTTTAAAGTATCGAAGAATGGTTTACACTTATCTGGGGATCTAGCGATGAATCTTCCTAATGCTACGATTTGTCCATTTAGATTTTGTACTTCCTTCAATGTTGCTGGATATGGCATTCTCTAATTGCGTGTACTTTCGCTGGATCGACCTCTATCACATTCTTTGAAACTATGTATCCCAAGAATTTTCCCGAAGCCACACCAAAAATACACTTGGCCGATTTGATCTTTATTTGGAACCTGCGCATCTGAACGAAAATCTCCTTAGAGTCTTTCACATGATCTTCCGACTTTCTACTTTTCACCAGCATGTCATCCACGTATACCTCCAGTGTGGAATGTACCCATTGAAAAAATAACTTCTCCACCATTCGTTGATATGTAGCTCCTAGATTCTTCAACCCAAAGGGCATTCTTGTGTAACAATATAACCCTCTTGGGGTGAAGAAAGAGGTATATTCCTCATCTTCCACAGCGAGTGGTATCTAGTTGTAGCCTGAATATTCATTCATGAGGGAGAGTGTCTCATATCCCGTCACGGATTCTACCATTTGAGGTATGTCTAGCAAAGAAAAGCTATCTTTCGGACATTCCTTGTTCAAATCGCTAAAGTCGATGCAAATACTAATCCCTCTGTTTTTCTTTGGAACGACAACCATATTCGCAATCCACTGAGGATACTTCACTGGCCTGATTATACCTGACTTGCTATCTTCTTTAGCTCGACTCTTATTGCTTCGTGGTACACTGCTGCAACCTTCTGAATTCCCTTCTTGACATGCTTCATCTTTGGATCAATATCCAATCGATGACAGGCCACCGAGGGATCTATCCCTAGTATATCTTCCATCTTCCAAGCGAAAACATCAACGTATTCTCGTAACAACTATTCCAACCTCTCTCCCTCTTGCTTGCTTAGTTTTGTCCCTATCTTGACCATATTTTGCTCATCCTTAGTTCCAAAATTTATGTCTCTGGTAGGCTCCGCATCTATGAAGTTCATTGTTGGTTCTCTGGGAGGGGTGGGGCCCTTTAGTTGTTGTACCGACGAACCTTCCTTGCCTGATAATTCGCTTGGAAGTCCATTTCAATTTGTCGTGTTCACCTCGTATATCCGTATTTTCTACTCTTTTTTGACTTCTTTGGCCTTTTTTACGTGTCGTAGGTACAATCAAATTAGTGATCTTATTTCCACTCAATTAAAGAATAATATAATGGAAGTCAAGTTCGTTCCATGAAGAGCGAGGTGTTTTAAGTTGTCGAATGTCACAAAGGAGGATTTGTTTTAGGATTTTAGTGAAATAAATAAGAAAGAAATTAAAAGTAAAGTTGTAAGCAATGAAGAGATATATGATCGAGGAATCCTTCTACGTTACTAAACAATCATCAAGTTAATATATTCATCTACTCATTATTAATCACAGATTATCACCAACCATAGAATAACAGCTAGATCAGTTTTATCCCCCAAATTCCTTATATCACTTGATACGGAAGTTCTCGCCTACCAGATTCTATTCATCCTAACCACCTAGTAGTAGATCACTAAGGGTGTAATTTGGTCGAATGCTTTATATTTTGTAAATTTATAGGTTAATCCTAGCAGTTATACACTTAGATCAAGGTTCACTTACTAGTGTTGTTCATACACACGATTGCTCTACAGAATCCCTCTACAAGGTCTCGTGTTCTTTACTTGTGTACGAGACAATGGACTATTACTTATCTCATAAATCAATACTAGCAATAGATTAAATCAACAAATAAATTTAGTTGGCCACCTAAACAATTTATCAATCAATTATAAATATTATTTGTAGTATAAACAAACGATAATCATGTGAAGAACTCAAAATAGATTTATATAATAACTCAAATCATGTCTAGAACTTAGAATTCATATTCAATCAATTAGGGTTTTTAGCTACTCATGGATGTAGAAGAATCCATGTTATACATATAAGAAATAGATAAGAAATCGTTATGATAATGGAACCGCTTCGAAACCCTAGCTTTCTCCCACACTTAGCGTTTGCTAATCCTCGAGCAAACTACAATCTAAACTAAACTAAAATACAACAACTTTATTTCGTCGAGGACACGGTTACACTTAGCATGTATAACAAGCCTTTAAACCCCTAGGTGTCCCTAGTGGACGAGTTATAGTCTCGTGAGGGTTTACAAGAGGTATACCCACAAAACCTAAATTCCAACTTTCAAATATTCCAGAGCACATGCATCCAAAGAGCTACGAAGACATAAAATTTCTGCACACTAAGAAGTTAGAAGTATAAAGCATACTATTCTCATGCTTAGCTTTTGAGTTAGGATAAGAACACCATATGAAAGAATCCAACCTCAAGAGCGACCGAATAAGCATTTTTCCTCACCAATAGGGTTTTATGAACTTGACACTCAAAGGACGCACTTTATGGTTCGCATGTGTACAGGAAGGAGTGAAGATAGAAATACGCCACACGTTGAATGGTGGGAAGGAAAAGGAACCTTCTGAATCATGAAGATTTTATCCCATAGGGATGTGGGACGAGAAAGAACCTTTTTTTTATTTTTTTGATGACCTCTAAGAAAGGAAATCAACTACTATGTAAGGATGGAAACGCTTACTTACCTTCTCACCCGATTCACAATCAGCAACGCTCTCACAGCATCCAATAGAAATGTCTTCAGTCTTTGGTCTTCAATTGTTGATGATTAACTTCGTAGAATCTTGACAATTGTAACTTTTTTTCTCAATTTCTTATTGTTTGAAACTTCTTTATAGATTTCTTCTTCACCACAGCCTTATTGAATGAATACAAAGGGAAATATACACTAAATAAATAATAAACATTATTCTTCTATTTTTATATATGTATTTTTTTTCCGATTTTTTATTTATTTTTTTGTGAACTCAAAATACAAACTGAAAAACAAATAAAATGATGAAACTAATATGGTCATGGGATAAAGACTTTACCACTTGATTCTTCACAACTTGTATTGTCTCGATGTCATGAACTTCACTAACTCACATCTTTTGATTTCTTCCACTCTTGTACATAAGTCTTCAACATGTATTTATAATTCCGTTCTTTATCTTGTTGCTTCACTTGAATATGAAATTCGCTTTTTCTTGTATCTTTGCTTGTAAACCTTGAACATATTCAACTTTCCTTAATTTGTGATGCTCCGCTTGTTGATGATAACTGTGTTTCTATGGACCTATTGTTGTCGAGAGAATGGTGCCAACTGCAAATAAGACTACAAGATATATTCAACGATTCTGATGACACCCTCATGATTGATAGAAATAACACTCAAGATATCAAAAATAGTGCTGAAATTGGTGCGAGGTTGGGTAGCTCATTATTTTACCCGGAGTTTACACAGATGAAACACTTTAAACGGATAATTTTTAGACAGCTACAAAGAATTGAAGGTCTAGTGCCTCACTCATGGGTATAAAAGTGATCAACTTCTCAAATACTGTATTCTCTACCGGGGGTTTAAGTTCATTTTGTCGGTATTACCTCTCAGCAACTAAGAACTCTGAATGTCGTTCTCTATTACTTCTAAGTTCAATTATTTCGGTAAGAACTCCGTATGTAACCTTATCTATAAGTATACAAAGTGACTCTAAAACATCTAAAAGTTGGAGGTTTTCATGCAAATATGTACAAAAAGTATAAAAATTCTACCTACAAAAGAAAATACTAAAAATGTATATGCTTAACCATTCCCCGACACTTAAACTTTACATTGTCCTCAGTGTAAATTGACTTTTCCAATGTAAAATCAAGATGGGAAATCCTAGCATGATATGAAAAACTAAGAAAAATCAAAGGATAATGATAGAAATACAAAACCAATGGGTTGCCTCCCATGCAGGGTTTGGTTCAAAGTCGTCATCCCGACTCTCTACTCGCCCGTATTACTCCTCCAGAGGAAGCATGTCTTGAAACTCAAGCACATCTACATCCACATAAGCGATGTTTTCGTAGTATGGCTTTAATCTATGGTCGCTGACCTTAGAAACTGTCCCATATCGGAAACTAGTAATCGCAACTGCACCATGAGGAAAAACATTAGTAACAACATAAGGTCCAATCCAGCAGGACTTTATCTTTCCAGGAAATAGTTTAAAATGAGAATAAAGTAAAAGAACTTTATGTCCCACAGCAAAAAAAAAATCAAGAAATCATCTTGTCATGGAAAAGTTTAGTCTTCTCCTTGTATATATGGGAACTCTCGTAAGCATCATTACAAATATCCTCTAACTCATTAAGTTGCAGTTTTCTTTATTTCCCCGTTTTATCATACTCCATGTTGCACATCTTTACCGCCCATAAAGCCTTATGTTCAAGCTCAACCGGGAGATGACAAGTTTTGCAATAAACCAACCAATATGGGACATGACAATCGGTGTCTTTATGCCGTTCTATACACCCATAATGCATCGTTGAGTCTCAAGCTCCAATATTTTCGTGTAGTATTAGCGGTTTTCTCTAGGATGGATTTGATCTCACGATTTGAAATTTCAGCTTGTCCACTAGTTTGTGGGTGATACAGCGTACCAACCTTGTGTATGACATTTTACTTCTTGAGAAGAGCGTGGAAAGATTTTTGAAAGTGTGAACTGATGTGATTTTATATAGTGGTAAAAAGAGGTTCGATTCTCGAACTTGTGAAGGTAATGATTTTAGAAAATAATGATTCTAATTAACTCTAGAAAATTTCAGGAGTAAGAAAAAGACTAAATAACCTAAAGATGATTTTTGAATAATTTTAAAAATACCAGGAATCAGGAATCAGGAATCACGTGACTGGATGATTTCTCACCTGTCGCCATTTCATTGACGCCTCTTGGATTGGGTTGGGGCTCTAAACTACTAGCTTGATTCATTTCGACCAGTTCTATCCTTCTAGATAAGGATTCTAATGGGTTGGGATTTCTATTGCTCTCCCACTGCTGGGTTTTCTCGGCGATGTCACTCAGAAATTGCATCGCCTCAGCAGGAGTCTTACTGTCGACTTCTCCGATCGACAAGGACTCAACCAAGGTTACAGTCGCATAATCCAAACCCTCATAGAGAATCTGAACTAGACTTAACTCATCTAAACCGTGGTCTGGGCATTGGGACACTAAGTCGTTGAACCTTTCTAGATAAACATACAGAGACTCTCCCTCATGCTGAGAAAACGTGAAAATTTTCTGCCTAATTGAGGATATTCTGTTCTTAGGAAAGAATTTCTGAATAAAAGATGAAGTAAGTTGGGCATAGGTCTCAATCGACTGAGGGGCCAAGCTATACCACCATGACTTGGCTCTATCTCTTAGTGAAAAGGGAAATAGTCTAAGTTTAATAGACTCGTCATTCAAGTCTCTAATCCTGATTGTGCTACATATTTCCTCGATCTCCCTAACATGAAAATAGGGATTCTCGTTCTCTTTTCCTAAGAATAATGGAAGCATCTGGATGATTTTGGGTTTCAGTTCGTAGCTCGCTTCAGTAGCGGCTAACTTGATGCAAGATGGACGTAAGGTCCTGGTTGGATTCCACAAATCCTTCAGAGTTGTCATTGCTGACACGGTCTCGGGAGTGACTATTTTCACTCTCAGTTGACTTCTCAAGGTTAAGGTGAACTACCAGTCTTCCAGTAATTAACCTACCTTGAGGGTCTCTATCCCAAGTTCGCCTTAAGGGCGTTCTTGGCATGCAAAAATTAAACCCTAACAAGAAATTTATCAAACACAATCGTGCCCTGACTCAACCAAATCAAACCTAAATCTAGCAAACAACAAGCATGATGGTTCCACTTAGATTGTTTCTAGACCAGCTTCTATACTTTCAGAAGGCAACTGGTTATAATTTTAGCGAATCTCTCCGAGCAATCCGAGTTAAATCAAGTTGAAGAGAAACAGGAGAAGCTCAATGGAGCTTTGATACCCCTGTCTCTTTGGCAACGCTTCCCTGGGTTACAGGGCGGCTCTAATCAACTTTAATCCAATCTTCCTGCTTTTTGAATTAGGCTAATAAGGTAACCAATACAGTCCTTTCGACCGATTTTCCTATAAGCTCGTTACCTTATCGGTCTCTTTCTATTCAAGATTTTAGGCTTAGGTTCGTGTGGGTTTCGTTTTCCTAAGGCGGGCAAGAAGGAGACGGTGATGAAATCCGAAACCTTATCTTGTATGGTCAGGCCTTGCCCTTTACTATGCAGAAATTAAGTTCCGTATTCAGTCCTCAACATATATGCATACAAAGGCGTCCAGAAAACCCACTGACAGGAGATTCGTGGGTTGGTCGAAATTTACCTCCCGTACTAGACAGGCGACGAACCGTTGAAGTCGACTCGGGCCACTAATATCCTTTTTAATAGTGTGCGAACCCGAGGGGCCGAGACAATATCGTAATTGTCGTCCGTCCCTGCACACAGTTTGATATT
>JAJJMC010014255.1:29308-64650 GCA_023531435.1 Papaver californicum | reverse complement strand
CTGTTTCTCGATTGTTCTAACTTGTGTGGGATATCTACTAACATTTGAAACAATCTGGAAGCGAAAGAAACCAAATTACACGTTGATTTTGTGTTGCCAGTAGAAACAGTTGAGCCCGATGAGTTGACCCGGTGACTCGGCCCGATCCAGCTCGTTGGGTTGACTCGCCTGGTTGACCCGATGGATTGACCCGACCCAGGGGTGCCCCAATCCAAAGTGTGGGTGCTTTGATCCATTTCCCGGGTACTTTGCACACTTTTTGAGCCAATTTTTCCACAAATCTTTATTCTTCTAATGTACCTACAAAAGCATAAAAACATGTAATAGGCACAAAATCGAATACTAACTCACTAGAAATTAAGGTGCAATTTAGACACAAAAATGTGTCTATCAGAGTCGGTGGCCTGAGTCGACTTCAACGGTTCATCGCCCGTCTGGTACGGGAGGTAAGACTCGATCAACCCACGAATCCCCTGCAAGTGGGTTTTCTGTAATCCTTCGTATGCGTATATGTTGAGGACTTGAATACGGAATTAATTTTCTAGTAAAGGGCAAGGACTGGCCATATAAGATAAGGACTCGAATTTCATCACCGTTTCCTTCTTGCCCGCCTTGGGAACACGTTACCTAACGCGAACCTAAGCTTAAAATTTGACTAGAAAGAGTCCTATAGGGTAACGAACTTATTGGAAAATCATTTCAAAATGACTATATTGGTTACTTTAAAGTTCAGGATGATTATTTTAAGTTGATTAGAGCCGCCTTGTAACCCAGGGAAAAGTTGCCAAAGAGGAAGGGTTATCAAAGCTCCTTAGAGCTTATCCTGCTTCTATTCGACTTAATCTAATTCAGATTGTTCTAAGAGATTTGCTAAAACTGTAACTAGTTGCCTTTTGGAAGAATAGAAGCTGGTCTAGAAACAATCTAAGTGGAGCCATCATGCTTTTTGTTTGCTAGATTCAGTAGGTTTGATTTGGTTGAGTCGGCCTTGTTTGTGTATGTTTAGAATCCCTTCCTGTTAGGATTATTTTCTTAGATTTTTTTGTAAATTTATTAGGAATTTTTTAGAAAATGTCGAACTGGTATTATGAGGACCAATACAATGAATATCCGACTGAATTTCAAAATAGACATTATCCATACTATCAACATAGTGTGGATAGTACTTGGGACCACTACCAACCTTCTGAAGGTTATGGTTCATATCAAGGTGATCCCAATTACTATTCATACATGCATCAGTCATATGAACATGAAAATGAACAAAATTCGAGTTCTTTGTCTTGGAGAGATGCCCTAGAGAAGTTGCAACCTAGTACTCATCATGAACCTATTACACCTCTAGAAGAATCACTCAAGAAGTTATCTGAGATGACACATGAGTTTAAATTAAGTGTTGGGGGAACAATTAGTAGTCCAACTCTTTCTCTAGAAGAATCCCTCAAGCAGATAACTAAGTCCACACGTAGGAGTAAGATGTTAATGAAAGAAATTCATGAAGAGTCATTAGAACAGAATAAACAACTTGCAGCTTTAAATACCGCTCTCAATGAACTTAAGACTCATTTAGTTGAAATTGAAGAAGAAGAACGGTTAGCTGCTGATATTGCTCAAAATGAACTTAACTGCCAAAATAGTATTCTCAATTTTACCCTTGATAATAATGAATATTTACCTAATTTAGAGGACGAGGTTAGAATAGAAGACACTACGTATTTAGATAAAGTTCAAACATCTTCATATTATTATGATGATTATAGTGTTGATGAAGAAATCCGTAGTCACAATGACGAGGAAACTGTTACACCAATTGAGCATAACGATAATAATGTTGTCTCTAGTTTACACCCTAATAATATTGATGATTATTCACCTAGTCAAAAGGAAAAGGATTTGACTACAGATAACATTGCTTTGGATGGAGTAATATTTCCTTGTTCTTATGAGTATGATGATGTTTTAGAGGAACGAGTTTGTCCTGAGACTAGTGATTTGGAGTCTAACGACTCGAAGACAATAGTCTCTGACGAAGATGATAGACTCATAGAGAATTTTAACGTGATAGAGGATGATTTGGTTCAGGTTGATAGAATTATTTCCCCAGTGGATTTTGATGTCTTAGACACCCAACCTTTTCAAGTCCCAGAGGCTCAAGTACTAGTGATCTTAGGTCATCCCTTTTTAGCTACAAATAATGTCGTCATCAATTATGGAAATGGAATAATTAATATTTCTTTTGGTAAAATGGTTATTGAACTGAATCTTTTTAGTATGAGTAGACAACCTTCTTGTGAGATCTATGATTTAGAAGAAGTGAATATAACTAGTACTTCAGTTCAGAAATCTTTACCAAACACTTCGTTAGAAGATCCATTAGAGAAATGCCTTGCCCACTTTGGGTTTGATGTTGACGATGATAGTGTTATTAATGAGGTGAATACTTTGTTAGATTCTGCCCCTTTAATGGACACTTATAATATTTGGAAAGCAAAGTGTGAACCTTTACCAGTTTCTAAGTCTACCTTATTTCCTCCTATAGAAGAAGTTGAGTATAGTTCTGACCCTAAAGACCCTAGAATCCAACCAATAGTTGTGAGTCCATCTGAGAATAGTTTCCACACTAAGTTTGGGGGTATCGATGATTCTTGTGATTGTCAAGTATCCCTGCTTAAAGTCCCTCACTTGGGACTTGACATTTGTGCCTCTACCATTTTGCGAGATTATCTTCATATACTGTTTCCCAAACCTAATGATGTCCAGAAAGAAGTTCAGTTGTTAGAGACCCATCCGCTGGTTGATGTGGTCTACTCAGGAAATAATACCAAGGTTGACTTTGTTTTCCCACCAAAATATTTTCTTCCATATGTGGGAACGTATGAATTTCAAATGTGTTAGCTACTAGAATTTGGAACTAAAACTAATTATTATAGGAAATTAGAATCGACACATCTTCTCAAGAATGACCACCACTTTTGTGTTTTCAATTGTGGTCAGCTGTTCTGGTCAAATCTGATTGACGTTAGGGACCCACAGCTTTTCAGGTTATTATTATATGGTCTGTAAGTTGTGGATAATATTTTCTTAGTCTGGCTGAAGACTTTAAACTTAGCACTTCTTGGGAGGTAACCCATACTCATGCAACACGGTAATATCCTTCCTTAACTCCTTTTATTCAAGTGGTAACAGTTTCTCCTTGTTCAATTTTTTTTAATCATTTATTTTTAGAACATTGAGGACAATGTTAGATTTAAGTTTGGGGGTATGGAGAAACTTTTAGTTACAATTTTAAACTCCAAAGTCTAGAAACTTGTGAACAATTAAGGATGACACTAAGCATTCTAGGTAGATGGAAACTTAGCTCTTTTCTATAGGAATAGGTGTGCCCATCTAAATGGTCTATTCATAAAAGGATTCATAGCTCAGGTGTTAGAAATAACATGATAGTTGTCACCATATCTCGGAATCTATCTTGACCATATCACCTTCTGTTTTTATTTTTGTAATTTTTGTGTTTCTCTAAGTGATTTGGTGGGGCACCAGTATCAAATTGTTATCACTGCCAGGATGAAGTGTTTGAGATCAAGCCTCATTATTGTATTAGCTAGACCATTATTCAAAGAAAAAAAAAATTGAATTGATTGACACTTTGATAGAAATACATGTGTGTTCTCCCTGTCTCCGTCGCCTAAGCAAGCATGGAACGCAGGATCCATGAGAACTATCATGTATGTTGTCAATACATTTAAAATATTTTCAATAAATCGACCGCTGGGACCCTTGTATATACCAGCTAAGTCGATAATTAGTTTAAGGAATAAGACTAGTGGGAGTGTATCTTAAGCCATCATCCTGGCACTGACCTTCAGACAGATATGGGAAACACCGTTCACCTTAGTCAACTCGTGCAAACTTCATTTTGTCTATATCCATCTTTTAAATGTATTCATGTGATTGTACTTTGATAGATTCTGAGTATCGTGGATGAACAACTATTTAAGTAGAGTTTTGAATTCTTGTATGAATTTTAGTACGCTGAGTGAAAACTCATGTATAGCAATTGGACTCATATAGGGTAATGATTCCCACAGCCAAAGAATTTTTTGGAGCCAACTAAATAGCTTGTTTAGTGTTTACCCTCAATCGTTCACAGGTAGCTAGGGTTTGAAGTAAAGGTTTTTTGGGATTTTCTCTTTATAAACCCTCACGAGACAACACTCGTCTTCTAGGGTCACCTAGGAGTTTAATGGCTAGCTGCACGTGCTAAGTGTAGTCGTGATTCCTACGAATGTGAGTTAGATTTTATTTTTGTTTTCTAGGATAGATTTGCTCGAGGACTAGCAAATTATAAGTCTGGGGGTATTTGATAGACACGTTTTTGTGTCTGTTTTATTCTCAATTCTATATTTTGTTGATACTCATTTGTGTAATATTATTGTGTTTTTTATTTAATTTGTAGGAATTATTGGAGAATAAACGATGGTAGAAAATCAGCTAAAAAGTGTTAAAAGCACCTTCGTTTTGGATATGGGCACCCCAACAAATTGATAAAGGCACCCGCTCATTTGTTACAGGCACCCACTTGCTTCCGCTTGAAATAATATCTTGGCGGGAAAATGATTATCACAAAATACTTCAACGCGTGAATTATTGAAGAGTTATTAAGAAGAGATTTGTACGAGTTTAAGGCAGGATTATCTTTTTACCATATTAGCAAGAGGCTTATCCGTGATAAAATCAATTATCTCTGCCAATATTCTTGTTGCGAAAATCAAACAGGGAAGAACAAAAGTTTCGGGAAAATTTGATATTTCTCGGCTTTTGATTCTGTGAGGGATAGTATTTGAGATATTTATCTGAAGTAGTAACATCAACAAGATATTCTCAAATCTCAGAAAGGAATACATAAAGCAGAATCGGGAAGAAATCAGGATCATGGGTTTGCGAATATTCCCGATGATATTCAAAATCCTGTGAAGATTAAATCATTAAAAGAAATAGGATTTCCACGAGTTTTAGGGCTGCTGATTGATGTATTATAAATAGGAGAGGTGTACAAGAGTTTTGGGGAGGTCTGGAGAGACCAAAAGCTCATAATCAAGAATCAGAAATTCTGCTCGTGATGATCATGATTAAGAAGGTGAAGAAAATGTTGCCAAAAGTTTGAATAAATCGTTGTCGTAGCTATATATCCCCGTCGCCTATTCTTTTGAAGTCAGCTCTTTTGTAACAGCTAGCAATAATATCATTTCTTCTCTGTAACATTTATATCCGTAGCAAACTTTCTGTGTCAATTATTTTTCCTCTTGTAAACACCTTTTTGAGCCATGAATGAATATTTTGAGAATGTTTTCAACATGAGGAGCTAAACCCCATTTGCTGAGGTGACGGAGGAAGCCATTGTTTCAATAAAAGTGGTACATTTCTATTTTTAATTAATTTTTACAATTTCTTTTATGATTATTTTCCTTGATTAAAAATTTGATTAAATGATTTTTATTAAGCAGTTGTGATTTCGTTAGATGGTATATTCTTCGCCTAGGGTTTAGATATTCCATGCTTTTGTTATACAATTTTTATTCTAGAAATCTACTTATTGCAATATTTTAGAATCAAATTAAACGAAAGAATTGCATGAATATTGAGTAGATTGAATCACCTTAATTGGTTAATGGTGAAATCCATAACCTCAGTAATTTGTGAATATCATTTTCATCTTTTGTGCATATTTGTAGTTTAAAAAAAAATTTTATTAAAATCTAAATTCATTCTTCACAAGTTCGAGAGAACGACACGTTTTTACCACTATTCTAAAATTACATCAAGTTCCTGGTCGAAGACGTATACCAATGGGACTTGGTTTGCCTTCTTTAAGCATTCACCAAAGAGATTGTTCTTGAAACCAAAAGTATCTAGAAAACAAAGTTAAAAGCTAAAAATAAACCTAAAAACAAAAATAAACGAAAATGAATAACAACTAAAACCAACTGCTCTCCTGCAGTGGGCCAAAATTTGTTGCGTGTTGTAGGTGCAATCGAAATAGTAATCTTATTTCCACTCAATTAAAAAATAATATAATGGAAGTCAAGTTCGTTCCCACGAAGAACGAGGTGTTTTAAGTTGTTAAATGTCACAAAGGATGGTTTGTTTTAGGATTTTAGTGAAATAAATAAGAAAGCAATTAAAAGTAAAGTTGTAAGCAATAGAGAGAAATATGATAGAGGAATCCTTCTTCGTTACTAAACAATCATCAAGTTAATATATTCATCTACTCATTATTAATCACAGATTATCACCAACCATAGAATAACAGTTAGATCAGTTTTATCCCCCAAATTCCTTATATCACTTGATACGGAAGTTCTCGCCTACCAGATTCTATTCATCCTAACCACTTAGTAGTGTGTAATTTGGTCGAATGCTTTATATTTTGTAAATTTATAGGTTAATCCTAGCAGTTATACACTTAGATCAAGGTCCACTTACTAGTGTTGTTCATACACACAATTGTTTCACAGAAGCCCTCTACAAGGTCTCGTGTTCTCTACTTGTGTATGAGTCAATGGACTATTACTTATCTCATAACTCAATACTAGCAATAGATTAAATCAACAGATCAATTTAGTTGGCCACCTAAACAATCTATCAATCAATCATAAACATTCTTTGTAGTATAAACAAACGATAATCATGTGAAGAACTCAAAATAGATTTATATAATAACTCAAATCATATCAAGAACTTAGAATTCATACTCAATCAATTAGGTTTTTAGCTACTCATGGATGTAGAAGAATCCATGTTATACATATAAGAAAATAGATAAGAAATCGTTATGATAATGGAACCGCTTCGAAACCCTAGCTTTCTCCTCTTGTGTTGTTGATCTCCTCCACGACTTACAAAGTAATGTAAAAGGTTTTTGTTTTTTTAAAACATTCCTTATTAATGTATAGGGAGTCTTTTTATATAGTGCTCATGATATCTAGGGCTTAGAATCCTTCCAGGACCGGGTTTTCCTCGTTTTAGAAGCCAAAACGCGTTTAGTTACGTTCAGAGTTCGGTTAGCTCTTCTGGTGACCTTCCCAACCGAACCTAGCAAGTAAAAAATTTTAAAATTAAGTAAAAAGTTCGTCTAGGTCGTGGTGGGAGAGTTCCCAACTAGACTTTCTCCTGGAGACTTTCAATTCCTAGTCGAACATCTCTCTGTGGACTTCGTTCCTCGCCGAATTTAGACCTAAAAGTTTGGTTAGATTCATCGGGATTTCTCCTAACCGAACTTCTCTCTGTAATATGAATATTAGATCATATCCTAACCGAACCTTTCCCTTAAAATTCTTCCACAAACTCGATTTATCAGCTCTAAGTTCCACTAGCAAGCTCTCATCCGAACCTTCTCATGTAGACTCAAATCTTCCAAGTTTGTTTTGCACATAACTTCTTCATCCGGAGTCGGAATGAATTAATTCTTTTTGTGTTGCCTTCGTATTTAAATTTCCTTCAATATAGTGTGAAGAAATTCTATATTTGAACGAATTGAACTTGTGGTCCCTTCTCTAGCTCCAATTGTAGCACTTTTGTATCCATTTCCTTTGATTTCGAATGATTCACCTAATATAAGACATAAGATAGAAAAAAAAACGTAATAAAAAGTAATATGCAAGAATTATAGAAAATACTAGTATGGATTTGACACTAAAAACATGTGAATTATGCACTTATTATCCTTCCTCCTCCTTTGCTTGATTTTATCTACACGCATCTCGTACTGGCGAACATCTGCTTCACTGAACCGTTTTGCTTCAGTATGATCTCCCCTAACTTTTATCACTCCATCTGGCGTTGGAAAACGCAAGAAACGATAATAGGTTGACGTTATTCCCTTGATACCATGGACCCATGGTCGCCCAATGATGACACTATATGGTGACTCAACATCTACTACGCAAAAGGTAGTGATTGTTTCATCTTTCCCAAGTATATGATCATGGAAGATTCTCCTTTTGGTCTCGATGGTATCCCATTGAATCCGTAGATGTTGTAGTTTGAAAGAATAAGGACCGAATCTGGGAAATCCATCCGTCTGAAGGTGTTATAGAATAGGATATCCAATGAACTCCCCATATCCACCAAAACCTTGTCCACTGCTCACTTGCTTATCTTTATCGTAATCATAAGAGGGTCGGTATGAGACTTTCTATTTTCATGTGCTTTGAATGCTGAAAACACAATTGGTTGAGTCATCCACTTCTCCAATTACGATACCTTTTCAACGCTAAAAATTTATTTTCCTTCATGGTCCCGCTTGTGTACTCTACTCATTATATTGTTGTGGAAATTCGCCTCTGCTTTTGCTGAATGCACGATGGAGTTACGGTGTAGGTAGTATGATCCTCGCTCAATCTTTATCATATGCACTCGCGGCATTTCAGGTTTTGCTTGCGAAGGTTATGGTGCTGGTAGATCATCGACGAACTTGAGAAGCTTTACATGCTCTATCAACCACAGCATTATTCTTCGCACATTCCTACAG
The DNA here is from genome assembly GCA_023531435.1 of Papaver californicum. Lineage (NCBI taxonomy): Eukaryota > Viridiplantae > Streptophyta > Magnoliopsida > Ranunculales > Papaveraceae > Papaver > Papaver californicum. The sequence continues at coordinate 56,120 of JAJJMC010014255.1, read as the reverse complement.
TTGTTAGTAGTATGACCATGGAATTGATGTCGCATAATTTATTGGTATTCCTGGTGAAGGATGTCTCGACTCCTCGATTATATGGATATGGGATGTTTGCACGCTTATTTTCTTCAATATCTCGCATGATAACTTCTAAAGGGCCATTAAATCTTGGTAACTTTACGTCCTCATACCTTGGGGTATTAAGTCTCCTCCCTTCAAATCTCTGATCATCGAATCTTCCTTCCTCTCGAAAATATCCGATAGCTTATTTGAGGCACTTCGTCAATTGCATTTGTTGTTCGTTGAACGCCCGTAGGATTTCGGAAGATGGCCTCCTTTGTTATTGTGGGCTGCGAACTGCCTCTTTTTGAATTTCTTCCAGAGCGATATACTCTTCCTGGAATTATCATAGCTCTTGTATGGTCATCTTATTCTTCTGCTTGAATATGGCCATGTATAGCAAGTTGGTTGGGAATAAGGCATTCACAAAGCTCTTAACCAAATTTGTTTCGGTTTCGTGACCCGTAACTTCGCTACATAAGGTACTCCATCTTGTGACGAGACTTCGTAAGCTTTCACTGACCCTTCTCTTCAAACTGGACAATTTCTCTAATCCTGGTCTTAACAAATTGTTATGCATGTACGCTGCAAGGAACACCTTCTCAAGCTCGTGGAAAGACGCAATAGAGTTTTCGGGGAGAGCATCGAACCATGCTAGCGCTTCGCCTTTCAAACTGGAAGGAAAGTACTTGCACATGACTTCCTATTTTTGTTCCCATTGTAACATTGATAGTTGATAAGCCTTGATGTGTTGAATCGCACTTCCGGTTCCATCAAGATATTCCCGAAGACCGACATTGTACACTTCGCAGGTAGAGCTTCATACAAGATTTCCACGCTGAAAGGAGATCGTTTTGCCTCGGCTAATGCATCTGTTAGTTGTTGTTCTTTCCCATTTCTATGGTAACTTTGAAACATTGCTCGTATGCTCTTTAGTTCCTTCAGAACCTCATGATTCACTTGATCCATTCCCTCATTCGCATTCTTCTTTTTAGTCTTGTTTAGTTATCGATCCATATCCTTTTGGTGTTTCCTTGCTTCTCGCTCTTCTGAGTTTTCTCCTTGACCCTCTCTTCGTTTTCTCAGGGGTGGTTCCTTTCACCTAGTCGTGCCTGACATAGGTGAATCTGGTCTTTTTGGTATTTTCTCATGTAGCTTTTGATTCTCCTCTTCTAGCTCCATGTTTCGATGCTTGAGTAACTCTTGCTTATGGAACAGGTTCTTCTTTTCCTCTCTCATTTTGGCGAGCTTCGCTTTCAATTCTTCTGTCTTTATGATCTTCTTATCATCAGATGCATCGCTATCATTAGGTCCGCGGTCGTCTATCTGATGAACGCTCTTATCTGATCCTCTTTATTCTATGATGTGATTTTTTCCATATCCCTTTCTGTCTATTGGTTGCCTGCCCATGATGTTCTCTAGCTGACCTGAGTGGATCTTTGAACTCCTTCATGGTTTATTATTCGAACCTTTTTTACTTTTGACGCCATATTTCCCTTCCGGAACCTGCACAGCGAGAAAAGTGATTTTGTTGTTTTCCTCAATGAGTTCACAAAAGTTAACCTACGATTCATGGTATTGAATGTAGATCTAACGATTATAACAAAGAGAATCAACTTTCTAACCCTAGATCTGACATCTGACCAATAATATTAAATACTTTATTTCTAATTTAATAGTTTCTACAACAGATCCAAGATAATAACCGAATGATGGGACCTGTCTACTAATGATTTAACCGTTTTAAGTACTTTTTGGATGAAAACAAAACTTTTGATACTGACTTATCATAGACATAAAACTATTCTCTGAAAGTTCTTCTTATGAACATTCCTAAGTGTAAAAAACCCTACAATTTTGGAAATTTATAACTTCCAGCAACTATTAATACTTAAAACAAGCTCTCAAAACCTCAAGCAAATATCATTTTAAAGATAACCCTAAATTTTCTTTTCCAAAACCTTCAACGCTTTTAAAGATAAATATAAAATGAACCCTTAAAATTATGAACCCTAAATCAGATCTACAACTTTATACTTTTAGAACCTTAGCCTTATGAACTTTTCTTTAAATCATACTTCCTTAAGAAAATCGGATCTAAGATTTTTACAACAAATGTGATTTAACTATTTTCTATTCAAACGATACTTCTATGTTTGTAGATCTAAATCTTTCTTGAGAACCAAATAAAATAAAGTAAACTCTCAAACCCTGTTTCTAGCGCCAAAATATAGTTGCAAGAAACCTGGAAATACACCCAAGTATTTACCTCACACAACTCTCTCAAGTCTAGGCCAAGATTAATGATCCGAATTCACAGAAGCACATGTAAAAATAAAGAACACAAGAGATTTATACGTGGTTCGGTGTTAAAACCTATATTCACGGGAGAGATTTCACTATGATTGTGATGAAGATTACAAGATCTTAGTTTTAGTATAAACCTCACGTTTCTCTCACTATATGCCTAACACAAGGAGTCTCTTCATTTACATTGTTTTCGCTCATATTTATAGATAAACTATGAAAATTGATAACAATTTTGCTTTGCTTCGCAGGGTACTTCGCAAAGACTATCTCGCTGGAGTTTTCATGGAGAAGAATCCAACTTCGTTGGTCTTGCCTCGTTAAACTGCTCGCCAAGTGGTTCTTGTCATATCTTTCACTGCGGTTCTGTGCTTCACCCAATAATGATGTGCCATCTTGTCTCGACAGCTAACTGACTGCTGAGGAGACTGCTTTGTTCGTGCATTTAATGCTCAACTGCCTCTTTCAAACTTAGATGTTGATTACGAGCTAATGCTTTCCACGCGTCGTGATTCTGTGAGGTAAATGGAGATCCTTAAGTTGGTTGTGACTTACTCGAGTGTTTTCCTTGTGTCTGCTTCATCCATATTTATGTCTCAGGATGCGATCATGTGGCGAAGACATTTTCTGTCCCCGCAATCGATTCCTAAACTATGCACGAAGGGTTGTGGATACTTTGGAAGTGAGTCCACGATGAACATGTGTTCGAAGTGTTACAAGGACTCTCAAGCACCCGGAGAAACATGTGTCCGAAGGGTTATGGATTCTTTAGCGAGATTGACAATTGACGAGATTCATGTAGATAAAACCAAGGAAGATTCAGATTCTTGTGATTCGATTCCTACTGATTCATCAGTTGTTACGAGGAACCTATGTTCAAATTGTAACAAGAGGGTTAAACTTGTCGGTGGTTACGACTGCCGTTGCGGGAATTTCTATTGTTCAAAGCACCGCTGCCCGGAGACACATGCTTGTACTTTTGACTATAAGAGTGTTGGACGCCATATGATTGCTATATCAAACCCTCTGATGAAGCAAGACAAATTGGTGGAAAGGATTTGAATTATTATTTTCAGATTTCATAGAGCTGTTTGTTGAAATTGAATACAACTTTAGACTAGGCTTATGACTTCTAGTTCTTCTAACTTCTTAATTTCTCTGGGTTTTCCTTCGGTTTTTGTGTTAAAGAGCTGGAGTAATAAAAATTATGCAGTTAATTAGAAAAATTGTCTCCCTAATTATTTTGTCATCGAAAAAAATATTACAAGATCAACAGAAACAGGCTGGTGTTTCTTCTCTTTGGCCCTATGGGATATAATCCCGATACGATGATAGGGACTAGTGTTTTTACAAGAAATCTCCAGCCAGCCATCTGTAAGAGGTCTTTTCTTAACACTAATCGTGTTGGAAGAAAAAGTAGAAAAATAAATAAATATAGTGATAGTTTGATTCTTCGTCGAAATACTAAATGGAAGAGAAAATCGAGACTGCAATTACTTTTCTGCTCATAGTGAAGTCTTACACTGGTAAGTTTTTTATAGATAATTTTGTATTGCAATCAACGATTGCACGAGTACAACCAAGTTACAAATATGGTTCGATTGCCATTAAGTAGAAGCCAACTCCCAGCCAGTACTAGAGTACCCGTGTTAACAACAAACTTTTCACATTTGCGGATTTATGATTTATCTCTCCCCTCTCTGCTCTGGAGTAAGTCCACCCTTACCACAATTTGGACAACCTTTCATCCCAAATCCCTGGCAATCATAACACCTAGTACCATAACAGCAAAAAACAACACACGCTCGCATTAGCTCTTATTGAAATTCAAGAACAATAAATAAATAATTCAGTTCAGATTTAAGTATAAGGAATGTATGTTTAACACATAGAACTTACTTCCATCGCTCGAAGATGTTCCCGTTCTTCTTATTCCTTCCAGTTCCCTGTTCAAACATGACTTTGTGTTATCGTTTTGTACACACTCATTTCTATGTGCATAATATACAAGTATAGAACGAACCCCTCTGAAATGAAATTCTTGCTTTTGAACAAACCCTTCAAAATGAAATTCTTGCTTTTTGAACGAACTCTTTAGAGTAATTAGGACTGAGAATTGTATATGAATGCTAATCGTTAATAGTAGTACCTTGCACCCGGGGCATTCTATTGCACCTTGGCCTCGACAAGCTTTGCACCCCTTTGAAGCCTTTACACAAAATTGAAATAGTTGTTAGTGAAGATGGCTAAGTAAGAAACTTATTCATGCTAGTATAGATGTATTGAAGAAACTAATATGGGAAATGAAATATTAATATTTGATCGGAGGAAGTTTATGAACTTACGGCAGCAGAAACATCAGATTTAATCGCGAAAGTTGTTAAACGATTTTTAGTGATAACTGGTTGGATTTTGAGTTCCTGCGATGATGAATGGTGACGGGATACTAACATAATAGTATAAGAGAGACTGTTATACAGTGAAAGCTTTTCCATTTTTCTGCAGCTTTTGAAACTTAAAAGTGTTACTGATTTCTTCTCTTTCAATATGTATAAGAATATCAATGTATAGCCATATATTTTTATTTTCCAATTATTGGAATATATTAATTTTAATTCCTTAGGATTGGATAATGTAAGAAATCTGTGCCACCCACATACTTGTCCTCTCTCTCTACAAGACGAGTCCTATCGTAATACTATGTGGATCCAACTGAGAATAGATCAGTTGACAGTTCGAATCTCCGACCATTTTCAAAAAAAAAGAGGCTACTCAAGGCAACTCCATTTTGTGCATATGTACAGAATTCAAACACCTATCTTATCCACATATCACTGAAACTGAAGTAAAAGAACACAATAAAACTGGAAACACTTGAGTAAAAGAATGTCACAGTTAAAAATCCCAATAACCCATTGGTTCCTACAAAACAAAACTGCTGTCTCTGGCACAAAGGGGAGATATAAGGAAAATTACAAGGCATACCTCTATATGCCAATACTTTTGACGTGAATGTGAACAGAAAACAAATTCATACGTCTTGGACGTTTGTTGCACTTATAAGCTGAATTGCAGACGAGTCTTATCCTACAGGTCTGCAGAGCGATTCACTTCATATTCTTTTCAAGTTTTCTTACAACCAATCTCTTCTCTGGCTTAAATGATTTTTGATATGCGTATAACCTGAATTGCAGATAACTCGGCACCTAAGTTCTCCAAAGTAATTCACTTCACTTGACAGTTTCTTCAAGTTTTCTAACAACTATCTATTCTTTGGCTTAGATGATGTTTTTGAAGCATAAGTTCTCAGCTTCTTAATTATCTTCCTCTCGCTCACGCGTAAGACCAAGGAATGATACAACTTCCTCTCTCTAATACAAGAACACCTCTTCAATGCCTCTATATCATCACTGATGGAGTTGACACCATAAAAACTTTCTCGAATATCTGCAAGTGAAAGAAGTGCATCACAAACCTTTTTTGTGAGCAACAAACTTTTCACAATTTATGGAGTTTCCAGCGAAACTCTTTTATTACTATAATCTCCCGACAGAAGAATGTTTACTGCTTTGTTTACGTCTTCAACAAAAGGTACTGACTGGTTCAGCTTGTCATAAGTTTTTTCGGGTAGGAAAATGATGTAGAGTAAAATTAGAAGCTCAATTTGAGGTTCTCCATCTGAAGAGATTTCAAAATACTCTTGACTTTTCACTGACACATCCCGAGCAACCTAATTTTCTCCATGGTGAAATCCTTGCTCTACTGTAACGGCTGGAAAATAATGATGAGCTCCACTTGATTACCTCTTTTAGATCTTCATTTACAATGTCATAAGAGTTATCAGGCTCTGTAAATCCGTATCTGTGAAGTAATGCAGCATTCCCCATGGTCCCATAAGTATTAAAAACCTAAAAACAAAACCCAAAGGCATTGTAAGCAAACCAAAAAACACAGTCTGAGTTAAATAAGAGCAGCTTAAAATCTAAACCACTATAGAAGCTAAAGAGAAAAGCAAAATGTTACTCCGCTATTCTTGCAAAGCTTGCAGTCAAAGAAGCTTTATGAAAGAATCATGCATAAAGAATCATGCATAAGATTGTATAAGGATAAATCTGTAGCTTAAGATTGGTCAAAAGAGATGAGCGAGGAATCTTCTTTTGTTGGGTTATGGGTAAGGAAAATCTAGTTCATGCAAACATTTCAAAAATTATTGAATACGATCTTATGCATGAGAACTATACCACAGAAAACAGTCCGAGTTAAACAAGGTTTGAGATCTATACGGCTATACCATTGTAGAAGCTACAGAGAAAAGCAAAGTTTTACTTCATTATTTTGCACAGCTTGCAGTCAAGGAAGCTTTAAGAAAAAATAATGCATAAGATTGTATAAGGATAAATCTCTAGCTTAAGATTGGTCAAAAGAGATGAACGAAGAATCTTCTTTTGTTGAGTTATGGATTAAGGAAAATCTATTTTGTTTGATTTCCTTGGTCTGAGGATGATCCTACTTTAAAGGATGATCCGACAGCCTTGGAAATTATAGTTGTTAGAGCTGTCAAATCTGGGGATGAGGTTAGTGTATACTCTGCTCTCTTTTTTTTTTCTTTTTTTTTTTAACTCTGAGATAGTCGGTTTTTTAGTGTTTCTAGTGAGCATAAGTTGATAATTTTCACAAGCCTCTTTTGCTTACTTAAAATTTGATAGTATGGAAAGCGTATGAAAATAGGGTTTGTGATTGGCCTGGTGAGCCAACGCTAAAGAACACAGCCATTCCCCTATGAAAATAGGATCGTGATATGCGTGGCATTACCAAAAGAGGGCGAGAGCATTACCAAGATGGGGGACCGTTTAGGCAATTATCAAACATAAGATTGTATTTCAGCCAAACAAAAGGTACACGAGGACTTCCTAAACGGTCACCCATCTTGGTAATGCTCTCGCCCTCTTTTGGTCTATCGCTGGTTCGCCACGCATATCACGACCCTATTTTCATAGGGGAATGGCTGCGTTCTTTAGCGTTGGCTCACCAGGCCAATCACAAACCCTATTTTCATACGCTTTCCATACTATCAAATTTTAAGTAAGCAAAAGAGGCTTGTGAAAATTATCAACTTATGCTCACTAGAAACACTAAAAAACCGACAAAAAAAAAAAAAAAAAAAAGAACAGAGTATACACTAACCTCATCCCCAGATTTGACAGCTCTAACAACTATAATTTCCAAGGCTGTTGGATCATCCTTTAAAGTAGGATCATCCTCAGATGTAGTGTGACCTTCCGCATGTCCAGTCATGTGACTTTTGCTGTCTACAGCTTTTGGAGAACCATTGCTACTGGAGTAAACTTTTTCAACTGATGGTGGTTTATCATTAGAGTTATCACGAAACCCATTCTCGATTTCCTCCCCATCACTTTCTTTATCAGATTCAGAGTCAGAGTCAGAGTGGGGAGATACATTAGTGAAGTGTATGTTCTCAGCACCAGTTTTGTGATTGAATCTACATAAATCAGAATATCAAATTAGTCTAAGATTAACTCTTAACAAAATTTTACACTAATGCAATATGTAGGATAGCATAATCCTTCACATGCATAACTAAAACAATTGCAAGAGTACAGAGTGAAAATGGCGAAATGCTGGATTTCATAATCATTTCATAACTTATCAAAAAGATCTTTACGCTCTGTTTGATCGCCAAGAATTGTGTTCCTGACATTTTTCAATTCCATGAATTCCACACAATCATATATCTTCAGGGGAAGACTGAAGTTATGTTCAACTATTTGAAATGCTTCATAGAGATCTTAGGAATTTGAAAAATCACAAGTGCACAATATAATTTACATTGTTTCCACAACCCTCGCCTGATTTAATGTTATTCAAACGCAATAAAATTCAGCTTTACTAGGCCCAACTGCAGTGACATATAACAACAATAAAAATAAGACGAAGTAAGTATAACTTACAAGTCTGCCAATGGCACCATTCCATATCCATGATAATCATCTATCTCAAATGACCCAGAAGAAACAAGACTTTTCGCAGCAAAATATTGTTCAATGCCAAAACACTTCAAATCAACATTATCCAACTGTCACGAAGTAATAATCAGCATTATATTCTCCTTCTCATAAATAAGAGTCTTGTCCTCTTTCATTGTCTGCCTACAAATGTAATGCATCAAAAAATTGAACAAAAATCTTTAAAAAAAAAAAAACATAAAGTTAACCATGCTCCAAAAGAAGTAACCCTAGGATTAGAATTTTAATACCTTGTGAAGTTCAGTACCAGTTAAAAACTGATCAACTTCATCTAAAGTCCAAACCAAAGGTAAACATTCACTATCTGGTAATAACCGAAGATAACCAGCCCAATTAGAAGCTTCACCTACGCTTTTCTCATACATTAAGGCAACTGAAAGCCCTAATGATTCAGCTAATCCAGATTCTTCAATTATATCTTTTGCTAATGATGTTTTAATAGTTAAACAAGCATTTTTAGGTATATTAGCAACTAAATCTCCTTCATTTAAATCAAATATGGCTTTTACTGAAATCCCTCCTCCTTCGTCATTATCTATGAATTCTAATCCATTACTCCATTCTATTCCTTGTGATTGCATCCATCTTTTGAATGCTCTTATTCTCCTGCAATGAACACACACGATAAGTGAGGTAGTTTCTTTACAATGCAATTAAAATACGATAATGAAATTAATTACTGGTTAGGGTTTTGATTACAAACCTACTTATTGCAGAAAACATGGGCTGGCGGCAAGAAAAATGCACTTAGAAGTTAGGGTGTCAAATTAAAAAATATTGAGTCTTGAGACCAGAGAGATTCTGCACTTGTATTTCCTACATAAGTGACTCGTTATGGATCGGCACAGGATTTACCAGGTCGCCTCGGGTCAGACCGATCCCTACCAAGTGAATAAAATGAAATTATTAAGGGATATTTTGCGTTATCTCCTCTTGAAAAATTGTTAATTAAGAAAACCACTCTTTAAAATTGAATGTTAACAAATTCTTTTATCGTTAATTATTTCGTCCAATTACTAATTAGTTGAGTCAGCAGAAATGTGCATGTGGCAAAAATAAACACGTGGTAATATAAATACCTAAATTACTCTCCTAAAGTTTAGCGTTTTTATAAGCTCTCTCTCCTTTCTCGTTCTATCTCTCTGAAAAAAAACCTCTAAGGGAGAAAGCTAGGATTTTTTTAGTTTTTGACTAAATACTATTGTTTTTTCGATTACGTTGAGGGTTTTGTATTTTCTAGGTTGAATTATGAAGTTGTGTTTGTCGTTTTATTATTAATCGAGTGACTGAGGAGATTGAACCCTCTTTAGTTTTAGGTTGCACTTTTGGTTGATGAAAGTGTTGTTAGGGTTTGTGTTCATGATGTTAAGATTTTCTTTTTTATTTCGATCTCTCATGTTTTAATGAACGAAATTTATGATGATCATTATTAGAAAAATTGTCATTTGTTAATTTGTCAAAAATCAGCTAAGTGTTTATGTAATTAGTATGGTATCATACACGGTATAGTATTTTATCTTAGTTAGTAAATATTACCTCCTTTTCAGGAAAAGAGTTACTATCACTTTTTTAAATTGACCTATTTTTAGGTTAAAATGAAAAAGTGATAGTAACATTTTTCCAGAAACGGAGGGAGGATTATGAATCCTCGGCTTTTTTGCTTACACTTTAGAAAACTCGAACATGGACCAAAGAGGTGGTTGATGAAGTTCAGTATTACTTCTTTGTCAATTCCGACCGTCGGATTACCCATTATTGATTGATTCATAATATATGTGGTTGAATTCGATAATTTGGTTACGTTACAGATAATCGCATTTAAAATCAAAATTCGTCTGCTTTTAAACTGGGGTTTAATTGATCAGAGAAGATGAGGACATTTTGGGTAGTTCACCATTTTATTTTATTTTATTTTATTGTCGCATGTATATTTTCGTTGACTCAGCTAACTGCCTATTGGACGGAATAGTTGACGATATGAGGATTTGCTAATATTCAATCTCTATGGGAGGTTTTATTACTTAACAATATTTGAAGAGGAGGTAACGTAAAATACCCCTTAAAATATAATTAATTTAATTTTTTGATATAATCAGTTGGGTTAAGTAAAACCCAAAACTAAAACAAAAAAATAAACAAATAAACAAAAGGCAGAAGCCCAAACAAAACAGAAAAACTAACCACCTCTACTACTCTTTTCTATTTCTATCCTCCTGTAAGATAACACAAAATTTGAAAAAACTGACTAGGCACAAGACAAATGAAATCACTTCTAGGATGCAGGTTGGCCAGACTATCAGCATCACGATTATTTTCTCTATAGAAATGGCTAAACTTCACTCTCTCCAACCCCTCTAATAAGGTGCAAACCCTTCTCCAAATATGAATAAGACTTCAAGGTGGCTTAGACTCTGTCTTGTTCCGCAATAAAAATATGGTCATAGAACCAACACTAATATGAACTCTAGGAATCTAATTCCCAATGGCTAGCTTCAGCCCCATCTCTACTCCCTGCAATTCATGAGTAACAACAGAAAGAGGCAAACATCCCCCAGCAGCACAATCCACAACATCTCCTTGCTTGTTTCTTAAGATAGCTCCAAATCCAGCAGAATTCTCTTTCAAAGAACCATTAGAGTTGATCATAATTTCATCCTCCTCTGGACCAACCCAACTACAGTGCTTCATACTTTAATAGTAAAATTGAAGTCCACATTCTAATTAAGAAGAAATCCTTTATTCTCAGGAGTATCACAAATGGATCTAGTATGAGGACTAAGCTTAAGCTGGATATCCTGAATAATAAGAAGACTTACCTGAAAAGCATAACATTTCTTCCCAGTGAAAATTTTACTATTCCTCTCCCTCCATACTAGTAAATGAATCCAGTGAAAGCCAACTTTTTAATAGAGCTAATCAAATCATTTCCCTCAAAGTAAGTAATGCACCACTGCATTTCAACCTCCCAATAAGGGGGGGATCCTCTAGAATAACCCATTTTAAGAAGCAATCCATTCCAGATAAGAGCAGCAAAAGGACAATCATGAAAAAGATGAGCTTCTGACTCCTTACCATTTTCACATAAAACATAATTATCATTTTCACTAACTCCCTATCTAACAAGTTTATCTCTAGTCTTCAATATACTATAAAGAGCTACCCAAGCAACAAAGAAGTGTCTAGGAATGTGAAGTTTAAACCAGACAATAGAATGTCAGAAGATATGATCCCTGTGATTAGCAATGGCCTTATAGGTGTATTTCATAGTAAAATATATTGTAGTGCTATGTCTCCAAATAACTAAGTCCTCTTCATTAACATTAACATCAACAGAAGAAATAACCTGAAAAATATCAGCAGCTAAATAAGAACTAGTAGAAGGAAAATTCCAAGAAGTATCAACCACATAGTAAGAGACCAAGGCATTTTCATTAGGAAAATACTGAGCAATAATGTCAGCATCAACCCAGTCCACAAGCCTACATTTAAAGTGCCAATTATCTTGTAAAAACAATATTTTTGAACCATTCAATAGCATAGCCAATTTGACTCTTAGTAATAAGCCTATGCTCAAGAATTCTTCTCCAACACCAAGAGGAATCTTGAGGAGTGTTCAAATCCCAAGAACTTTTGTGTTTAATCAAATTCTTCTGAACCCACTCAGTCCAAATAGACTTTCTACCAGAGTTCGGATCCCATATATGTCTCAAGTTTGAGGCAATATTAGAAGTAGTCAAATCTTTAATACCCAGGCCACCTTCAATTTGTTGCAAACAAATGGTACTTCGACTAACAGGATTATGTTTTTTTCCTAAATCAGACCCAGACCATAAAAACCTTTTAAAAATACTAGTTAACTCTTTAATAACTCTTTTAGGAAGAATAAAACAAGAGAGACAGAAATGAACTATACCAGTAAGCACATCTTTTATAAGTCTAACTCTACCAATAAAAGCCAGGTGCTTAGCCTTACAAGACTTAAACTCTAGTTATAACTTTTGAAATAAGAGGAATACAATCCACATAAGAAATTCTAGTAGAGAGAAAGGCATACCAACATATCTGACAGGAAAAGCATCAGAATAACAATCTAAACAAAAAGTAATAGCAGACAATTATGAAGAATCAACAGCAGAAGCATAAAGAGCAGTTTCATGTCTATTAACTTCAAGACCGTAGCATGCACTGAAATCATCTAAACAACCTTTAAGAACAAAAGCAGCTACAACATTACCCTTGAAGAAAACCAACACATCGTCAGCAAAACAGAGATGAGTAAGCTTAGTTAAGGAGCACCTAGGATGAAAGCCATAGTCACCTTGAATAACATGTTGTTGTAAAATGCTATTAAAAATTTCCGTAACAACTACAGACAAATAAGGGGATAAAGGACATCCATGTCTCAAACCTCTTTTAGCTCCAAAAAAAACATAAGGAGAACCGTTGATAAGGATAAAATATTTGGCAGTAGACATACACAAATAAATCCAATTCAAAAAGATTTCAGGGAATCCCATTCTTCTCATGGTACCAATAACAGCTTTCCAGCTAACAGTATCATAGGTCTTCTTAAAATCAATTTGTAAAGAGCATCTAGGGGATCCAATAGACCTATGATAATTCCTCACCACTTCATGTGCAACCAAATATTATCTTGGATAACTCTACCATAAATAAAAGAAGATTGGTTAGCACTAATCAAGTCTTGTAAGACCCTCTTCATTCTAAGAGATCATGATCTTAGTTATGCACTTATAAATAACATTACAATAAGCAATAGGTCTAAATTAGTAACTCTAAAAGGATTATCACACTTAGCAACCAAGGTAATGAAAGTGTTATTAATTTATTTAAGCATTCTAGAACTTAGAGAAAAAATTCTTGATAGCAGTCACAAAATCATCCCCAATAATAAACCAACATAATTTAAAAAATTGACTAGAAAACCCATCAGGGTATGGAGGTTTGCTAGAACCAATAGAGAAAAGAGCCAGAAATACCTCATCTCTAGTAACTTCTTTAATAAGATCCTCAACAACATTAGTAGCAACCAGATTATTAAATTTCAAAGAAGCAATCAGGTTGTTATCACAACTTTTAGTACCATTTTCATCAAACAAACCAGTGTAAAAGTCAATACACTCATTATAAATGGGCCCATCCTCATCAAGGATCTCATCAGAAAAAAAAGTAATAAAAAGAATATTGTTTCTTGATGTTCTCTCCTTCACAAAATTAAAGAAAAAAAATTTGGAGTCATCAAGGTATAACCACACTACTCTATATTTATGCTTCAACATAGATTCTTCATGTTTAAACAGGGTAGCATACTTCTAAACAACAACTCTTTCACTCCTAGCCAACTGAGTACACAAAGGAGCATTCTAAACTTAGCAAATTAGCAAATTAGACCCACTACGGGTAGGGGAAAGAGCCTCATTCACCCAAAGTCTTTTAAACACTTTTTCAATCGAAAGAGTGGTCGTTCGTCTTCACTAGACGGGTAAACTTCAACCGTCTATACCAAACGGGGAATCTTTCCTCGTCCAGGAATCCCAGATGGGTGAAATTCCGCTGTCTGGGTAAAAGTTTCATCCACCAGATGAAGTTCGATGATTTGGACAATGGAAAATAGATTTAGCCAGACGGGTGAAGTAATAAATTTGAAAGCTAGACGGGGGAACTTCATCCGTCTAACCTATTACCCCACTTCTCTATGGTGCAAAAGTCACTCCTTCGCCAAGTCACTCATTCGTTTTGAAAGAAATATAGTGTTTGAACACCCTATTCCATAGCCCTTTCTCTAAGAAAAATTTGAGCCATGTTAATAGGAACGGAAAAATGGATTTAAGAAGGGGAATATTATGAGGAGGAATCCGAATTATTGAGGAGGGATTGACTTTTTAAAATCTACATAAAATGTCTAAAAGTATCCCTTAAAATTAACTATAGTTCACAACTAATCTTCTTCCTTATACCTAAACTTAAAACATTCTTTCAAGCCAACAAAGGCTTTAGAGTTTGTGATCAAACATAATTCCAAAACCCAAAAAAATTGATGTGTATCTTTTTTAATCTACCACCATTTGGAGTCTTGTAGGGGAAAAAAATCACTAAACATGTCACGAAATCAACATTTTTTAGAATTTTGATATGTCCAAAATCAATTTTATATATTAGTTATTAAGTTCTTATATCATATGTTACTTCGACGATTAGTGATTAATTAGTTTTTTTTTATTTCTTATGTCTCAATCTCTTTCTGAATATATATATATATATATATATATACATCATCAGAACATTATAAAACAATTAGAATAGTTTAAATCATAAAACATTCTATAGATGATGATGTAGTTGAATTTTAATATATACGATCCTATTTATGGTGTGATAAAGTTAACAAAACAAAAATAAGAATCTAAAGAGAATTCGATAGTTCTCAGCTAGATTAAGATTGTTTTTATCCGAGGTAAAGAGAGTGAATGCGTATGGTTAGGATAGGATTGGTATTTAAAAATATATTCTTATTTTTATGTAGTTTGACTTTGACCTTAACAGATATAAGTACGATCAAATTGTTTCTCTTCTCAAATCCATATTTTCTCTCCTATTAACATGACTCACAAAATTGGGTTACCAGTTAAATTTTGGATGAAAATTCGTAATTTGATTTAAGAGACAAATTTTGGATCATAATTTTTTTTTTTATGAGATAGAATTTAGATTATACTATTGATTTAGGTGACTGGTTAGATTCTTGTCGTCGACTCAGGGGATCAATTTGGGCATATAAATGTCATTTTGATATTATGTTACAGTGTAAATTTGAAGTCACAAAGTGCCTTTGATGTACATGAAAGTTTACGAGGCAAATTTTGGGAGATAATCCATAATTTGAGTTACAGTACAGATTTTGCATCGATAGCAAATTTTATACCACAAAACTCATTTTTGGTTACGCGTCATGATTTAGGCCACATTGTAATTTTGGGGGATAGTTTAAGATCACAAAGCATATATTAAACTATAAAGATATTTTTGTGCCATAACTAAATTTGTTATGGGTTTAGATTTTCAGTTACAATTAATGGAAATCTTGTGTTTCTAGGTAGTTGTGTCATAAGGCAATTATATTTGAACCATGATGTAAATTTTGGCTATATGCTCATTTATTATCGCACAACAAATTTGGGATCACGTGATATTTTGGTCGCAGTGATAGGTTTGGGATCGCGAAGTGAATTTTGGTTTGCAAGACATATTTTAGTCATGATGTGGATTTTTGGTCGCAATGTAGATTTAGAAAGTAAGAAAATGTTTCGGATAACAAGATTACTTTGGCCCATCGAAACTATATTAGGTCTCATGATATATTTCAAACCATGAATATCATATTTTAAATACCAAGGACATGTATAGGTTGTCGTTGTTGATTTTTCATTGCGTGGGCAACAAAAATACAAACAAATACATTAAACATCTTGGTATAATCTGAATATGTGATATATACAAATCTTTTAGACTGTATTTGGTGATATTAATTATAGAGTATTATTCACGGGTTACTTGACAGTGATGCATTGATATGTAAAAAATATATAAATAACAGTGCATAATATTATTCTGATAATACTTGACCAAATTTAGATATACAAGACTAGGGTTTATTCTTTTCAAAAGTAATAGATATACCTAATCAACTATCTTCAGAAGAATATATATCAATCTAAAATGAAACTTGTGGAATACTTACCAACAAGATTTCAATTTAATAAGAGTTATACTCAATCGTGTTTGTAGTTTTATATGGAATCTGGGTTTCATTAGGAATTTTTGAATGACCTTATATCAGAAGAGAAGGACCTTAAAATAGACAAGAATTACAAACAAAACAAAGAAAGATACAAGTTACGAAACTATCTTTCTTTGAATATAGGTGAATTTGTGATTCACGAATCCCAATTGAAGTCTTTTAAAGTCGTACCTTAGATCTCAAAGATCCTTAGGTGTATGGAGGACAAACTTTGCAACAAGATACACAAGCGTGTATGGATTGAATTTTCAGTGTTACTGATCTTTCCAATATATAGTAACTGATCAAGGATGGATTGCTTTAGATGTAAGCAATGAATTTCTTGCAACCTAATTTAATTCTCAATTGATAAATCTAAGTCGTTTCCTAAGATAGAAAAAAAATGTTTATTTAGTTAGAGTTAAACTTGCATTGAGGTTTTTTCCATAGTTTAAAGTCGAGACAATTGTTGGTTCAAGTAAATTCAATAAAAAGAATTATTAAGAAATATTAAACTATTAAGATAAAAGAATTAGACTTTCCAAGCAAAGAAATTGGCTAAGAAATAGCAATTTGTAAGCATGTGGAGACTTCGCCTAGAAAATCAAAGAAGGAAAATGCATAAACCGGTATTCGTAATTTTGGTCGATGTCACCTTTTAGTTTCACGAACTCAATATGATAGGTTCGCGAAATCAAATGAATATTACATTTAGGAATATTAAAACTTCATTGGGTTCGTGAACTTACCAAGGTAGGTCCGCGAACTCAGATGAGTTTTTGAGTTCAGGAACTTTTAAAATCTCTTGGGTTCGCGAACTCAAATGAGTTTGGAGTTCAGGAACATCCGATTCTCTTGGGTTCACGAACTCACCGAGATAGGTTTACGAACTCAAATGAGTTTTGGAGTTAAAGATCATCGGACATTAAGTAGGTTCGTGAACTAATTATTTAGATTCGCAAACTCAAATGCACAAAAGTTCGTATGAACATACTCATTTAGTTTGTTGTTTCAAAAAACCTTTAAGTCAAGACTCGAAATCGGAACATCACTAGATATACACAATTAACTCATATGTGGTTTGATCCTTCTTCGTATATGATCTTTTACTAAAGTTCTCGACATTTGCTGTGATAAATAAATAGATATATCGATAGATAGAAGATAAAAAGGTCTGAAAGGAAAGACTAGTCTTCATTACTAACCTTGATGAAGTTCTTCAAATTGATGTCTTCGTGTGATCTTTAAATCTTCAATTTTTGTGAGTAACTTGGAAAATCCTAAGACTCTACTACCTATTCTAATCCAAACCAAAGTTGACTTTAGTAGGCCAAATCAAGAAATAGTTTTAGCATCTAAATTGGACAACAAATCTGACTTACCAAGAACCGTAAGTTCAACCGAAAATTCGTTATAACAGAAAAGGCCAAAAAATAACGATTTGTTTCAGATGATTTATATAGTTACGATCTGATGAAAGTTCTATATCAAAATAATTGTATTTTGATACCGTCGCTACCCTATTCTGACACGACAAACAATAGTTGACAGTTGGCACAAGGTCTCTCTGTAAAATTATTTTGTAAACTAGATTTGTACCCATGCTACGCACTAGGCAGGGGCATGTTGTAGGTTCTTATTATAGTCTTTTAGATCATTTTTGTACTAAAACCAAGTAGGCCTCGCATCTGGTTTACACTGTTTAGCTTGAATCTGATGCAAATGGTTTACACTGTTTTTTTTTTAGCCTGGATCGAAGCCCTGCACTCATCCTTTTGAGAGTTCTGATAAACTATTGTATAATTAATATACAATAGTTTAATAATCAAAATGAAATCAATACAACTAAAAAAAACTAATACATGTAAACCTTATTGAATAGCCGATAATTCTAAGTTAACATGAATATAATTAAGCAATGTTAAAAGTAGAATAATATTTATCCCATCCTACGCACCAGATACGGTGGGTATTAGCCCCTATTTGGTGAGGCGGGACTTTTCCCTGTATCCATCCCAGAAAGGGTCTCAATTAACAATTGAGATGTATAATGAGAATCTAAGTATAACTGGTAAGTCTAGATTTGAAGTGTGCTAGTCAAAGTAGCACTAAAACTACCCTTAGTCTTGCTATATTTTGAAATACCTATGCAACATCTATTGGTTAATCAATTTCTACAACTTAAAAATAAAAAAACAAAGTTAAAATAATATTCTACCTCAAAACCCCAATAATAACTTCCAGTTCGACCAAATCATGTTTGTATTTTACCCACTATACACTCCCCGTCTTTCTTACATACATATATACATGCGTCAAAAAACTCTTTTTCTCAAACAATGTAATTCTGAACAAATGAATATTTTAATGAGGATGATTCTTACAAATATATCACCTGTACATTGTAGATAGTAAGTTCAGTACACCATACTTCATAGAATAAGCTTTTCTGATGTGAAGTTAGAAGAGGTGGAGCATTTTGGTACCGCTTCCAATAAAAAATAATAATTACGCCACTGACTAAAAACGCCAGCAATCACGACACCCCATATTCACCAACACCACCACCAAATACGCCACTGCACACTCACAACCACCACCAATCATCACACATGTACACTCACCAACAACACATGGGATCAAGAATAAGAGTTCCAAATTTCAAAACCATAAGTACTTAAATCAATGTTCAAACATCTCACTAACATGTAAACTGAATGTAAGAAGCATACAAACCAAGCTATAATCCACTGTCACGGCAACATCGAATCTAATTTTGGTAAGAATAACTTGCGTACAGACAGAACCATATCCACCAACGTTAACTCCAATGAGAAACTGAAAGTGTATTGTGTTAGTCTGGCTACCCAGTCAGACCCGTTCTTTTAGATCATTGGTTTAACAAAGATGATAATATCAGGGTTTATAAGTACCTGCCAAAACATATGTCATATCAGGACACGATGAAGAAGAGCAAGTTCTGCATCTGTCCAAGTGGTTACGAAGTTGCAATCCCAAGAATTGTGGAAGCATTCTATGCGGGTTGTGTTCCTGTGTTGATAAATGACTATTATGCGCTTCCTTTTGGTGATGTTTTGAATTGGAGATCGTTTTCCATTGTGTTACCTGTAAATGAGATACCAAGCCTGAAGAAAATATTAACAAATATATAAAGAGGGCTAAAAATTCGAAGGCATTTTGAAGTGAACTCACCACCTGAAAGGTTTGATGTCTTCCACATGATTCTTCATTCTACCTGGCTTAGAAGATTGAACGTTCAGATTGCTGACGGTAGAGTTACTCACTTACTACTGTTACTGTAGTTGCACATCCATGTATTTAGAGTTGTTTAAAGTTATTCACTGTGTACATTCATGAAAACAGAACATCATTAAGGCAAATGAGAAGTTGGATCTGTATTTCATGTGAAATAATAACAAAATTTCCAGTTTATGCATATGGCCCCCAGATAGGGTCCTCTTTTCTCTTTTCAAATGTAATACATTTTGAAAGAGCCAACATTACCGAGATGATGACCTTCCTCTGTATTTACTCTATTTACAATACTAATTATATTGACGTTTTTCTTTGGGTCTGGACATGATAAGGCCAAAAATGTAGTGACTCACTTGACATCGATTACAAACTAAGCAGCTAAGCAGAGAATACAGAAACATAAAATTTTATGTTTGTCCTATTTTCTTCAGACTCTCAAGTTAATTCTGCTAGTTACTTAGTAATTGGCTATTGCAAGCATACACTAATGTGAGCAATGCAGTGAAATAGACAAAAAGCAAAAAACGCAAAACCCCATTAAAATAAATAGAAAAAAAGGAACAAACCCCAATTCCCATCAGGTATCAACGACACCATCCCAGAACCTTTGTGCCCAAAAATCATGAAGTATATATTTATGCGAGGATTAAAAATTAAACATAAAGAACAAATTGATCGTTTGGGAATGGTTATGAGAAGTAGACTTGGTTGAGTTGTAACTGTTGAGGAGAGTCTGGAGGTTTGACCCTCATCAGTCCTCACATACGCTTCCTTCAGAAGATCATACTTGGAAATACCTTGCATGCTTGATCTAATGGAACAATTCAAGCAAACCCACATACCAAATGGTCAAGGTTGTGCCATAAAAACGTTTACATTACCACCAACCATCATTCTACTGTCCTAGAAAGCATGATTCATAGCATGACATGTATAAACTTGGAAAGAAAATTGATTTGATATGGCAAAGGAAAATGACTAGAAAAAATAACATACCCTGACTAACAGTAGTGAAATCCGATTCATATGCAGCAGAAGCCGGATAGAGCCCTTTCCTTGAGCCCATGAAGGAGGCTAAAAAGACGATGGATCCTCCTGATTTAGCATCATGCATCCTTCAACCAACAACTTTTAAGAGAAACCATGCTGCCATGAAATGAACTTTCATAGAACAAAATAGCCTTCAACTGCAACACCAACAAAACAACCAAAATAATCAAAAGAAAGAAAGATAAGACTCAAACCTAAACACTACACTACACTTCAATCAACTTATACTTCCTCCATTTCTGGAAAAGTGTTACTATCACTTTTTCATTTTAGTCTAAAAATAGGTCAATTTAAAAAAGTGATAGTAACTCTTTTCCAGAAACGGAGGTAGTATTATTTTTTGGCATGAGCTTGGGTAACAACATGCTTTTTTGTTAATCCTACATTCATCTGTTTCCATTTGACAACTAAAATAAAATTAAGACAATTTCCTCCTAAATCGGTGGAATCAATAGCCCAGCAACTTGCTGGTAAGGCTATGCCTTCAAGACTCCTTGATAAATTGAAAAAGTGCTTAATAAACGAAGGGTTAATCCGTATACTTGCAATTCAATGAACTTCCATATATTGGTATTCTCCGTTTGGGGAACATGTATATATACACTGATCTATCTCTCTATTCAACACTGTAAGTACTTTATCTATTCAAAGTCTAACATCTAAACAACTAAACGAATCACAACTATACCATTGAAAGGAGAATCTTCAAACGAATAACCAAGATAACGAAAAGTTAGTACTCAAAGGGCTTAAATTATATACCTCTAAGTTTTCCTGCATGTCCCATCTTTTGGAGCTTTTAGATATAATCAACAATTTTCTTTTGCTCAGCAACACTAAAAAACCTTAGTATGAAGTTCAGGCACTTTTAGCTCGCTCATCTAATTCATCGTCTCCTAGTAAAGATGCATTCGATTGTGTATTTGGTTGACTGCTCGTTGAAGCAGGTGAGATATTCTAACTTATTTGTCCATTAAAATTTAACGGAGTCTTGGACGATCCCCATGAAGGGCTTTTATTGTTTGAGCAATGATAGATGACGCCGGCGATGCTATCAAACTCTTCTCTGGCGTGTGAGCAGAACATATATTCTCAGAGTTTTGACCATTTGACATCAAAATTCCATTAAAACTTCCTACATAACATAAATTAAACAGCCTTAGATCAGTATCATAAGAAACTCAACAACAGAATCCCACTAACAGTATTGCCAAATATGGCAAAAAAAAAAAAAAAAAAACTAAATTCAATCATAAAAAATGTTGGATTTTTAAAATTCCTTTTTCCCTTCCCTAAAAATAAACTAAGAAATTAACTGAATGATTCACTACACAAACAAAACCCTAAAAACCCTATAAACATTAAAAAGAAAAAGTGTAAAACTCTTTATCCATAAAGAACTGGAAACAATAAAAAACCTTTAATTAAATTTACTAATATTTTCAAGTCTATTTTGTAATAAAGATGTGCATCCTGCACAAAATCCCTCTGTTAAATATGGAAGCAATGCAGTAAAAGCAATAAAAGCCCTTCATGGGGATCAATGCTATCAAGCGAAATATATTGCCACCCGGGGCATAGGACGGGTTACTATCTATGAACGTAGACAGAATTTTGAACTACAATAAGAAGATTTTTGGTTTTAATCACACATATTACCTCTACTCTCAGTACCATCTTCATCAATTGGTACTAAATTGGTCTGGTAGGTGAGGTTAAGTACTAAACGCGTACTTGTACAATTGTTACACGCAAAACATCACCGTGCAGGCCAACGGCCATACATCCTATCGACATGGCAGCTGGTCCTGCAGTAAACCTTAAAACCAAACCAAATAACCTTATGCGCACCCCATAGGCCAGAATTTTTTCTTGCAGTGCAGTAAAAAGACCTGCATACAATTTTTTTTTTTAAGTTTACACTTCCATAATTAACAAAACCGTGTTTCATGCTCCATACCCATACTGAACATGGCTGAGATGATTCCTGCTTTCGCCATAATCAATTATATGACACAAGTGTTTGGCGTCGGTGGTTAGGTTGACATGGATCAAGCTCATGACTTAAGAAAAATAACAGGGATTTAGGCATCTGCCATATCAACTATCAAGTTATTCAAACAACACATACATTGCATGCTAAGTGACCTAATTCAAGAATGAGAACAAATAAAACTTGGTATGGGTGGCAATATGGTTACACATCAATATCAACAGTGAATAAATAAACCATAAAAATTGTGCTACTTCGAGACCCATTTTCCATTTGATCCATGTCAACCTAACCACCGATACTGACAACTATAAGCACAAACTGAGCTTAAAATTTAAGCTTCATCCCACTTAAAATTACAAAAGGTAACTACAGGAGAGGGCAGAGTAGAGGCCATTGACATTACTGGAACCATACCTTTGGGAAACCATCTAAAGTAATTATACATAACAACAGCTGCAATTAAAGCCTTCCCAAGTCCTGTTGGCAGTGCAACTAATGTATTTGAAAATAACGATGTCTTTGCAATAGAGAACTGGTATTCCCGGTGCGGTCTTCGAGACCCATTTCAATTTGATCCATGTCAACCTAACCACCGATACTGACAACTATAAGCACAAACTGAGCTTAAAATTTAAGCTCCAGCCCACTTAAAATTACAAAAGGTAACTACAGGAGAGGGAAGAATATAGGCCAATGACATTACTGGAACCATACTTCGGGAAACCATCTGAAGTAATTATACATAAAAACAGCTGCAATTAAAGCCTTCCCAAGTCCTGTCTTTGTAATAGAGAACTGGTATTCTCGGCGCGGAATTTTATCATCATCTACATTGAAATGCAAATTAAGTGAGTCAAATCCAATGAAAGAATTGGCCCAGTAAACTAACCAAAAAAAATTATATTTGAAGTGATAGCTCATGTAACCTGGATAAATCCATGTTTTGGCGGTTTCAAGATCAACACGGCTGTAACAAACTTCTTCTCCTTGTTCATTAAAATCCCCTTCATTCTCAACAACATGAATTGGTTCTTTTTTGATGGCTAAAAAACCGAATCTCCACCAGTGGTTGTTTCCTATCAGCAGTTTGCACAAACCTATCTAAGGTTGATTGCCTAGAAACCCCACTAATCTTCCCCCTTATGTTGGGGAAATTTTCCTTGTTGATGAACTTCATTACTAAAATCTTGTTATTGTTGTTGTTGTTATTGTGGTGGTGGTGGGTGTGATGTTAAAGCTAATGTACCTTGACATCTGATATCAATCTCTTTCACAGCTGCTTCCCAATCGAACTCCTGCATAAAAATAAAACATTAGGGTTCAGAAATTTGGGGATAAAGGGAGAAATTAGATTGATTTGTGAATGCTAGGGATTGGAATTTACATCGTCGTCTTCGTCAAGTTGGATTAGTTCGCTATGGTTTGTGATTGAGGGCATCGTCTTAATGATCGGAGTGTATACTGATTTCGCTGTCTCTTCAATCTTCTTTACTCTTTTCCTCTGAATCCCTTTCTTCCTACTTTCACACTCTTTTTATCTCTGTAAAAACCTTTGAGAAAATGGATAAAAAAGAAAAAGAATAGAAAGTAGTTACCGCATATCATGACCATCTATACTGATTCTGCTAATAACAAATTAACTATGATAAAAAAAACATCAACTCCTGCATCAAATTCACAAAGAGAAACATGGAATGAATAAGTCTAAATACCACAATTATATGTAAAATCAACAGATGTACACCTATCCCATTCTTCTAACCCTGTATCCACCATGAGCTTAACATCTTCTTACAACAAACAACAGGAGTTACAGTGTTACACGATACGTTTTCAATAAAAATCGTCGAGCCTCAATGAAAGCAAGTAATGACTATACGAAATGGGGAATAAGTAGTAAACATTTAGTCAAATAGAGGGAGCCAGAGTAAACGTAATCATAAATCAAAGCACGTACTACCTCATTATTTGCTATTGAGAACTGATATCATGATCCCTTAATTAGCAATCAAAATTGAAAAATAGATAAATATTTATTTAGAGTTTGATGGATTTTTTTCTTTTACCTTGCAACCAGAGAACATTGAACATAAGGTTCCTGTTATGAATGATCTGACTATAGCTATAGTCGGTATAGCAGTTTTACTTTTCCGTTATATATAAATATCGTGCTCATTTCCCAGAAAATTTGGCATACTCAATGAAGCATATAGGGAGTGAGATTTAACACCGTAACCATCATCTAGCATAAAGGATATATATGTTACTGCCCATTTAGTTAGAGGTCAGCTACTTTGTGAAACCGATAGGTCCGATACATTATTGGTGTTCCATGATAACCTCACCTGCACATGTTTTTTTCGTTGATTTCGCCTAAAAAGTGAAGATTTTGATATGAACTGCTCAATTGAAAATTGGTTTTTGTTTGCCTAATGCATTGATAGCTTCTAGAATTGGAATTGAAGTACAAAGGTTTACAGAGCCTTTATACAGTCTACTTTGAGATCTCCTCTTGACGAACACCACCTTTGAACTGTTAATGGTATAAGCCTATAATTAACCCCCCAACAAAGAAGAAGATATATCGATCAGTAGATTAACACCTTTGAACTGTTAATGGAATTGATTTGCGGCAGAAATGGTTTAGGTTAGTTGTGAGGATTTGCAGCAGAACGGAATAGGGAAGAAGAAAAGGAGATTTGCCGCAGAAAGGGAAGAGTTAGGGTTAAACTGTTCTGTTTGGGGTTATTGGTAAATTTCTGATCCGTTGGATGGCACCAAATAAATTCCCATTAGAAGTGAACAACATCCATTATAGGTTACGGCGTTACGCTAACCCTGTACCCTTAGTAATTGGTGTAAAGATGGTGTAATTTATATTTTTCCGATCAGCCAATTATATAACGGGTTTTAATCACCTATTAATATCTCAACCAATCATGTTGTGTCAAGTATCTTTTTTAAAATCATCAATGTCTAAAATCCCTCCTTCGATTAATAGGGATTGTGGGTAATCCCTCTTTCGATTGATAGGATAGTGGATTTCATCAACATTCGACCAGGAAACGATTACATAACTGATTTTTAAAGGAGAGATCAGAATGATTCCCTGACGTAACCTTTTTTAACAGGTTAGTGTCTCCTAGTGGACCGTCCTGGACCGATAGACTTGTATAACTTTGGGGGTATCAGGTGTAACGAAATTGGTGCGGAAATATCCATAAACTGTACACAATAGTGTTCCTTTGAAGCTAAGAATCAAACTAGGGTTTCACTTTCACATTTTATTTCTGGAGAATCTAGCAATTGCAGAAAACATCTGTCTCTCAAACACATTTTTAATTTGATTTGTAACCCTATAATTTCACTTCGGAGGAAATTTGGATAATAATAGAGAAGAAGATGGATGAGATTTTAAGTAGTGATACAGCTTGGAGACAATTATCTCAAATGTTTTTGGCGATTTTCTTCTTTCACAGTTCTGAATATGTCTTAGCTATAATTTTCCATGGAAAATTCAATGTCCCTCTTAGCTGTATGTATTTTTACACCCACTCTTTAATAAAAATTTTGTATCATTTAAAATTTTCTGATGATCTTTTGTTGTTGAAATTTTGTAGCTCTTTTGATCAGTAAGCAGTATGTTATGGCAATGGGATGTTGTATACTGGAGTACTTGTTTGAATTTGCTTTATTCCCACAATTGAAAGAGCATTGGTGGATTAGCAATACTGGCCTTATTATGGTTGTTATTGGGGAGATCATGCGTAAAGTTGCAATTATAACAGCTGGTCGTGCTTTTACACATTTGATCAAGATCTATCATGAGGACCATCATGAGTTGGTTACTTATGGAATCTATGGGTAAGTTCAAACAAATTTAGTATTCATCTATGTCTTTGTATATCATTAGTATCACGTAGGTAGCGTTCCATATACGTAATTCGTAGGCAGATGAATGAAACATTAGGATTTTGGTGACCGTGAAGACATTTTGTGTTTTCTTGCTAACAAACCGATTTTGTTAATTACAATCCGCAGTGACCATGCCTTCAGTTTTGGTTATGCAGCTTCAGATCATTTTAGATGGAAGTCGAAGTTATTGCTATTGATCCCTGAGTTATAATATCTGAATAAACACTGGTTAACCAAGTCATGCAGGATAATTGAGGTGTAGAACTTCAGCTTTGTTTCTTTGTTGTAGAATATTCTTTTAGTCCTAGTGTTAATTACTTAATTGTGACTGTCATATGAGTCTTAAAGTAATTTGAAGAGCTAAGGTAAGAAAGTTATTAA
>JAJJMC010014255.1:0-29298 GCA_023531435.1 Papaver californicum | reverse complement strand
AGTCTCTCGGTTACTAAAATATTGCTACTTTCTCGAAATTCAAGTATCTGTTATTTCTAGATTGGGTTCTGTTGCTCCATCTCCTTTATTGTTATGTTCAGCGAAGAAATATAATAAAGGTATCTTCATGCACTGCATCTGCATTAGTTGTTATAAGCCTATTGCCAGTAGGAACAAACGGGTAATTGAAGCTGTATAATCTTAACACTTAATCCTAGTGTTATATTCATACTGCAGTCATATGACGTAATAAAGAAACACTATGTTCAAACCATCCTGTAGAGTCAAACAAAGAGACAGAGATGCTTGACTATATCCTTTTGGCCTGTAATATTTCTTCCTTCATCCTAGAGTAAAAGTTTGCAACATCTTTCACCTTTAGGTTAAAATGCATCAATGGTAACTTTTATTTGATGTGAATAATAGGCTTGTTCGTCATCCAGGATACTGTGGGTTTTTCATCTGGGCAACTGCTACTCAGATAATGCTCTGTAATCCCTTCTGCACATTGGCGTTCATGCTTGTTACCTGGCGATTCTTCTCGACACGAATACCGTATCCTACACTCCTTTTTTATTTGAATATACTAAGTACTAAGGTAATGTTATAATACCTATTAAAATCTTAATACCCGTTAATAACAGTCTTATGATCAGCTTGAGTTAAGGTAACATATTATATGCTAGTTTCGGGTATATTATATGATTGCCAATTTTTCTTTTCCATGGTATTAACTATTAAGTTGTTTCCGTGGAGAAGAACAACCAATTTTATATGGATAGTTGAACACTTGAATGAATTCTCCTTATCTTCATTCTCAACATCAATGTTTAAATTCAATGATGCGAACAAGTTATATCGGCTGAAAGTTGGTTATTGAACTCTTATTATGGTTTTAATTTTCGAGCTGTTTTTCCTTTTAACTTAAAGAATCCAGATATGAGGAGTTTTTCTTGAGGCAATTTTTCGGATCGCAGTATGAGGATTATTCAAGTCGAGTTCCATCTGGTGTGCCATTTGTTAAGTGAAGAGACTTCACAGTATTTGCCTTTTTTTCCCGTCGCCGATTTCACCTCCAATCCAGTGGTCGATCTGAGCTGATCTAGTTCAATTCCATCAGCATACAACACAGGCTCGTTGGCACTATAAACGGA
Source organism: Papaver californicum (assembly GCA_023531435.1). Lineage (NCBI taxonomy): Eukaryota > Viridiplantae > Streptophyta > Magnoliopsida > Ranunculales > Papaveraceae > Papaver > Papaver californicum. Next base: position 28,144 of record JAJJMC010014255.1, on the reverse strand, counting down.
CTTTGGGTAAAAGGCGTAGAGAAATTGGGGAAGAAATATCTGCTAAGTGTACAGAGTTGTGCCACTGTGAACTAGTCTCCTGCTTTCTGACCCTAGAAGTTATTACAAGGAAATTTGGTTAGTAATTGAGACGATGCAAGAGATTTTAGTTCCTGATACAACTGGGAGACAATTATCTCAACTGTTGGCGGTTTTTCTTCTTTCACAGTTCTGAATGTATTAACCATCATTTTTTATGGAAATTTCAATGTCCCTCTGAGCAGAATGTATCATTTTACTAGCTGATCATTTATTCGACATGGGTTTCATTTCTAGCTTACCCCAACTTGATTGGGGCTAAAGGCTTGGTTGTTGTTGTTTATCATTTATTATCACCGGTATTTCCTAAATTTAGAGTTTGATGAGTAAACAGTCTGTGTTGATGATCCATGTATACCCGTAAGGCCTAGTCACATGCCGAGCTGGTCGTGTCTATGTTTCACGTTCATAGTGGCGATTTGGGATTCTTAAAAATTCTGTATGTGAATTTTTGTGAACGAGAAAATTTTCTAACACAGATTAAGGCCTTGCACGTTCTGAAAAGATGAGAAATACAGATCAGCAACATTGCAGCCTCCTCGTTGTGAGCGTCAGAGTGGTTTTTGTTGTTTTCAGTTTAAGGTTCATCTGTATTTATTGAAGGACAAGGTCAAGCAAATATGGATAAAGGAGGAGGATTTCGATGTTCGAATGAAGGATGAAGGTATAGTACGTCATCCCTTTTGTTGTTACTTTGACCCTGCTACTACTGTTAGACTTTTTCTCATTGGGCTAAAATAAAAGGGAAAAAGGCATATGTGATCCATTAGCCCCATTAACCCCACTACTCTCTCTCACTTTCAGAAAATCCATCTCTATATATCTATCGGTAACTGCCCTATGATGGCTAGGGTTAGTTTTTTAGAAAGATAGAAAACAGAACAGAAAGGTCACCAAAAACCATTCTCATTCTTCATACACCATCTAAAATTGAGAAGAGGGTTTGGCACCAAAGTTCATAGCAACAAAGGAATTAGGGCAAACTCAAGGATTCAAGATCAATGGCTGGAGGTAATTATAATCTCTTTCTTTTGCTTCCGCTTTAATTTGTATGTTCATTCTGTGAGTAGAACATGCATTTAGGTTTTCTAACATTTGGTATCAGAGCTTGTATTAACCTCTGCCTTGATTAAGTAATTCGGGTAAATTGATTCATGAATTTGTGGATGCCTAACATATGGATATTCTGTGTTTTGGGTTTTTCGATATTTTGAGCTGAAAATATTGTAATTCGGTACTATGGGAATAGGAAATTTGTCTTGGATAGGAAAATGCAAGTCAATTATGTAGTAGTTGCATACTGAAAGGTGTTGTAATTTTAAAGTAGTGGATGAGTGTTGAATCCCATAGCTCTCATAGACTCACAGTCACAGTACCATGCATATTAATTGATCCCAATAAAAGCCTCATTCGTTGTTGAGAGAAAACTAGCGATAGCCTAGGCTATAGATGGTTTCCTAGGTAGTACTGTGGAACTAAGCCTAGTACATAAAAAGTCACACGGATGGTTAGGTACAATGAAATAGTATATTTGGACATAAGGAAAGCATTACCTCTCAGCAGAGTCAGTACAGTAGGAGATGCATTACTACTATTAGCGTGTTATCATTAATATCATCAAAAAAAAAAAAAAAAAAAGACGATCATTAATTGTGTGCAAGAATGCTACTTTCCTTGGTAGTAGGAGATGCATATCTATTAACAGAAGCAATGCTTCCGTCATTTTTTTTTTTTCTTTTGTTCTGGTTATATCTTTCAGAATGATTTGACAAGCAAATTAAGTGTGGTGAAATCTTAATGATGTGTAAAGCACTCTTATGGAGCATACCAAGATGATAATCAAGTTGTATTCCTTGGTAAATGAGCCTCAGCATCGTCGCAAAATGGGTGCTGCTTACAATCAACCTTAATGTTTCTTATCCTGCCAGTTAATGGGAATGTGACCTTTCTGGTTTTTCCAGTCACTATAATATGTTTAATCATATTAATTTTGTTCTAATATATTTATTGTATTATTATTTATTGACATGTGCAATGGTTATATAGACCATTAGGATTGTACATAAACAAAGATTATGTCAAGTGATTTAATAATTTTTAGTAATTAGAGAGTAGCCACAGCATCTCTAGTTATTTAAAATTTTCTTAAGAAATCACATGTGGAAAGTAGACATAAATTTGTAATTAATCATACGTAATATGATGAAATATGCCCACAGGAAATTTTATTATATTTGTATGATTAATTGGGGTGAAATATTGAATTATATTCCTTAATCTACCCACAGGAATTAAGGAATGAATATGGTTTAATAGTTTCATCATGTAGTTTATGAATCTAATTTGAGTAGGACTTTAGCCCACAGGCAAGTTTTATGTCACTAGATTCATATTTTTATACATGACTTGCATTGGTAAATCATGATTAAGTTTAAGTCTCAAATTTTTATTTATAAGCATGTATATATTTTTTCTTTGCAGCAATTTTAACTGGAATTATTTCTGATGTCAATTATGCCATTCCTGAATTAAAGGGTGATAATTTTCTAGCGTTTGTTTATGAATCTAATATGGTTAATATTAATCATAATACATGGTGGATTGATTCTGGTACTACAATCCATGTTTCGAATACCTTGGAGGGTATGACAAACCTAAGGAAACCAATGGGAAGTGAACACTATATCTATTCAGGCAGTCAGATGAGTTCACATGTGGAAGCTGTTGGGACATGCAGTTTAATTTTAAGCAGTGGTTTTACTTTGCATTTAGAAAAGACATTTTATGTACCAGGTTTCACTAGAAACTTGATTTCAGTTTCAAGACTTGTACCTTTAGGAATTTCCTTTAACTTTTCGAATTCTGGCTTTAGTATTCTCAGAAATTCTGAAGTTATTGGTTATGGTATTTTGTCTGATGGTTTATATCGTCTTTATTTGCAAAATGATATCACTGAAAGTTCTATGCATGTTAATTCTGGGTTAAAAAGATGTATTATGAATGAGGACTCCTCAATTTTGTGGCACCGGAGATTGGGACATATCTCCATTGAGAGAGTTAAGAGATTGGTAAAGGATGGGGTACTTAGTACTTTAGACTTCATTGATTTTGATACTTGTGTTGGTTGCATTAAGGGAAAGCAAACTAACAAACACAAAATTGGTGCCAAGAGAAGTTCGAACCTATTAGAGATCATACACACAGACATTTGTTGTCCAGACATGAACGCTAATGATCCGAAATACTTTATCACCTTCATAGATGATTATTCACGATATATGTATCTTTACTTACTTCGTTCCAAAGACGAAGCTCTGGATGCCTTTAAATTGTTTAAGGTTGAAGTAGAGAAACAATGTGGTAAGCACATTAAGATTGTGAGATCAGATAGAGGTGGAGAGTACTATGGTAGATACACCGAGAACGGACAAGCACCAGGTCCATTTGCAAAATTTCTTCAAGAGCATGGGATTGTTGCCCAATACACTATGTCTGGTTCTCCAGACCAGAATGGTGTAGCAGAAAGAAGAAATCGAACTTTAATGGACATGGTGAGAAGTATGAGAAGTAATGTTAAACTTCCATCATTTTTATGGGTAGAAGCTCTTAAGACGGCAGCGTACATATTAAACCGGGTTCCTTCCAAGGCCGTCTCAAAGACGCCTTTTGAGTTATTCAAAGGATGGAAACCGAGTTTGCAACATGTACGCATTTGGGGATGCCCGTCTGAAGTGAGAGTGTACAATCCACAAGAGAAGAAGCTAGACCCAAGGACTATTAGTGGGCATTTCATTGGGTATGCTGAAAGGTCTAAGGGTTATAGATTCTATTGTCCGTCTCATAGCACTAGAATTGTGGAATCAAGAAACGCTAAATTTCTTGAGAATGACTTGATTAGTGGGAGTGATCAATTTCAGGATATTGTTCCTGAAAAGGATATTGATCAACTTCCACCTACTGTTTCAAGTGACAAGTTGATTGTTATTCACGCACCTCAAGCTAAATTGCGTGTTAGACAACCAACCATTGAGGTTCCACAAGTTGACAACAATCTAATAGATCATGATGGTAATGAGGAACAAATCTTTCATCGTGAGGATGAACAAGTTCCATTGAGGAGATCTAATAGAGCAAGAAAATCAACTATTTTTAGTGACTATTTAGTGTATCTGCAAGATTCGGATTGTAACATTGGAGCCGATAATGATCCTATGTCATTTTCACAAGCCATAAATTCTAGAGATTCAGACTTATGGATGAATGGCATGAATGATGAGATGAACTCTATGGCATTCAACGGAGTTTGGGATCTCGCCGAGTTGCCCGATGGTGTAGAAGCCATTGGATGCAAGTGGGTCTTTAAAACAAAGAAAGACTCGCATGGCAACATCGAGAGACATAAGGCTAGACTCGTTGCCAAAGGGTTCACTCAAAGGGAAGGAATCGATTACACGGAGACTTTTTCTCCTGTATCAAAGAAAGATTCTTTCCGAGTGGTAATGGCATTAGTAGCTCATTTTGATTTAGAGCTACATCAAATGGATGTGAAAACGGTATTTCTCAATGGTGATTTAGAGGAAGAGGTTTATATGAAACAACCTGAAGGATTCGCCTCTAAAGATCGTGAGCATTTGGTTTGTAAGCTTAATAAATCCATATACGGGTTGAAACAAGCTTCTCGACAATGGTATATGAAATTTCATAAAGTCATTACTTCATTTGGATCCGAAGAAAATGCTATGGATCAATGTATATACCTTAAGGTCAGTGGGAGCAAGATATGTTTCCTTGTGTTGTATGTGGATGATATTTTGCTCGCAACCAATGATAAAGGATTACTGTATGAGGTGAAACAATTTCTTTCAAGTAACTTTGATATGAAAGATATGGGTGAGGCGTCTTATGTCATTGGCATAAAGATCCATAGAGATAGATCTCGAGGCATTTTAGGTTTGTCTCAAGAATCCTATATCAACAAAGTCTTAGAAAGATTTGGTATGAAAGATTGTTCACCAAGTATAGCACCCATTGTAAAAGGCGATCGGTTCAGTTTGGACCAATGCCCCAGGAATGACATTGAAAGGGAACGAATGAAAAACGTTCCATATGCTTCAGCTGTTGGTAGCATTATGTATGCTCAGGTATGTACCAGACCTGACATTTCATATGCCGTTGGAGTATTAGGAAGATATCAGAGTAATCCAGGAATCGATCACTGGAAGGCTGCGAAGAAAGTGTTAAGATACCTTAAAGGTACTAAGGATTACATGCTTATGTATAGACGGAAAAACAGTCTTGAAGTGGTAGGGTACTCCGATTCTGACTTTGGAGGCTGCAATGATTCCCGCAAATCCACATCAGGATACGTGTTCATGCTAGCTGATGGGTCAATATCCTGGAGGAGTGCCAAGCAGACCTTGACGGCCACTTCTACAATGGAGGCTGAGTTCGTTTCTTGTTTTGAGGCTACCTCACATGGTGTATGGCTGAAAGGGTTCATTTCTGGGCTAAGAGTTGTTGACTCTATTAGCCGACCAATAAGAATGTACTGTGACAATTCATCTGCTGTTTTTATGGCTAAGAATAATAAGAGTGGAAGTCGAAGTAAACACATCGACATAAAGTATCTAGCCATAAAAGAACGTGTGCAGGAAAAGAAAGTGATCATTGAACACATTAGCACTGAATTGATGATAGCTGATCCCTTGACTAAAGGCATGCATATTAAAGGATTCAAGGATCATGTAGTAAGGATGGGACTTGGTCCTATAATGTAGTACATTCTTTATGGTTTTCTAAAGCTTTTATTTTAGTTGGATTATTTCTCATTTGGAATTTATGTACGTACTTACTTCAGTTATTTTGTTGAGAAATGTCATTACATTTTGACCTAGAGTAAACATATGGTTTATTCGTTAAGTTAAGTATGAGTGGTGAAAGACTAAGTATATTGTGATACATGGAAGAACAATTCTTGCTCTAAAAAGGATTAATCGCCATGATCCATATATGGAGTCTTTCGTGAAATGGATCAAGTGGGAGAATGTTAGACTTTTTCTCATTGGGCTAAAATAAAAGGGAAAAAGGCATATGTGATCCATTAGCCCCATTAGCCCCACTACTCTCTCCCACTTTCAGAAAACCCATCTCTATATATCTATCGGTAACTGCCCTATGATGGCTAGGGTTAGTTTTTTAGAAAGATAGAAAACAGAACAGAAAGGTCACCAAAAACCATTCTCATTCTTCATACACCATCTAAAATTGAGAAGAGGGTTTGGCACCAAAGTTCATAGCAACAAAGGAATTAGGGCAAACTCAAGGATTCAAGATCAATGGCTGGAGGTAATTATAATCTCTTTCTTTTGCTTCCGCTTTAATTTGTATGTTCATTCTGTGAGTAGAACATGCATTTAGGTTATCTAACAACTACTACAACCACCCCTCCTACACGAATGTTTTGTTTCTCTGGGCAGGTGTTACTGTATTGGTATAATGGCCAGTATCTTATATTCTACAATTTGCAAAAGAAATGCCTCAAGGTGGTAAAATGCTCCCGCTCCAGACAACATCGAGAACTTTTTTGGGTTAAGATGTATGGGGTCAATCCACACTTTGTTGTCTGTGAGGATGGTAATGTTAATTGCCCATACAATAATTATCAGCTGCACGCTCATGTGGAGAATATCCTTTCACTGAAAAGTTTCATTCCTGTTCTTGAGGGAGAAGTTGCGAGATTTGATCGTTTGCATGATATGTCACAGTCTATAAGGGAAAACCAGCCCGCCAGATGGGTGTCTACGGGAAGAACAAATGTACGTAATTATGTCTTTCTTTAGTTGGTTTTCTTCTATTGTTTACGGTTTCAGTTCAGTAATGGTGGTCAGTTGACAACTTCAAATTATCTATGTTTTATAACAAAGCTCTTTTATTTATTTTTGTAACTTTGACATGGGTTTTATTTCTAACGTACCCATCTTATTTGGGGTATCTTGTTTGGGGTTAATGGTTTGGTTGTTGTTATAATAGAGCTCTTTTTTTATTTTATTTTGTTAAGAATTTTGCATACACTGGATAGACAGTGCAAGTTTCTTGTATATATGCTCAAACAGGTTTTGATCTGTTCAAATTGATGAGTCATTTGGATGAAAGCAGTGTTATGTTTAAATATGGGGCAAATTGGTATTGTCCTGGTTGAGATGCATATTTTTGCTAAGGCGCAGGTATTATTAGGAGTTACATCTGCAGTTCTCATTTTTTTAATTCATTGCCCATTTTGTTTGGGAGAGCGTGCAACTACACAAGAATGAATTTCAAATTCACCACAACTTAAGAAGCAATTTCCTTGTAGATAGGAATTATGATACATCGTAAATAAAGAAAATAATATTACTGCCCTGAGTACCTATTGGGAGAGAATGGACATCATATCTAAGAGTGCGTAGATGACAATTTGCAACACGGCTAATTCCTATTAATATCAGAATTTACTGAGATTTGTAAACATTTAAGTGATTTCAAAGAAACAGCAATCAACGAAAATAAGAGATTCCGACTTAACTTCATTTCATTTATGTAAAGAAGAAGAATAATCCCGCATCGAACTATTCTTTCGCCTTTACCGGAGTTTCACTCCCTCTCCAGTAAAAACAACGGAGCCTTGTGGTGAGCATAAAGCGAACTATTCCTACGCCCTTTAGTAAAGAATATTTTGTGCTCGCCCTTCAAATTAAAATTGTGGTACTGCTTGTCCAAGGCTTGGGCTTCTTGTGTACCTTTTACTGGTTGCGCGGGACAGATTCTGATTGCAGTGGGAAATTTAAATTTTGCCTTGCACTGCAGATTTTTTATCGGGGGCCAGATTTCTAGTAGCATCTGTAATTTATGGGACATGTGACAGATTTTCCGTCACAAGAAAATTTTTAAACAAGGCAGATCTTAGTCTCGGGGTATATCTTGGGACACAATTGCAGGTCCTGTTGCTTGATCGCAGGGATTATGTTGGATTGTGAAGGAAATTCCTCACAGTTCATAGTGAATGTTACTTAAGTGTAAACATGATCTGGATTGGTCCGGTTTTTACTTCATCCATATCCAATGCAAAAATGACAGAAAAAAATAGAAAAACAACCTAGTCTCACTAGATCCCCAAATAATAACATTCACCCACTCCGGGTTATTTACTTATAGATTTTTTTCGGATTATAACATTCAATCTAAGATGGATCAGCGCCAATGTAACGGTGGGCACGTCACCACGACCCTATTGGCAGGTACTAGCCTACTAGGTATGTGCATTGTACGATGAGTCGATCTCATTCGTGGAAAACGATAAACCTTTCAATTGTGGGTATTTTCTATTTCTTTCTCATCTGGACTCCTAAAACCTCTTTCCATTCCCCCAAAACCTCTCCTTTTCTCTGATATTTGCCCTATAATCCAAAATCCTCAAGCAAAATGTTGTCAAGATTCTCCAAACACATGAATCTAATGCATTTACTGAAGAACTTACAGCATCCCCCCATTCAAACAAGGTCTAAATCATGATCTCTCCCCTTTTTTCCAAATAATTTTGTTCATTTTCTTAATTCGGCTTTTTTTCTTCTTCTTCATTTGCAGACGAATCACAGAAGCATATGTGTCGAGTTATATTGGCAGTAGTGGTAGAGCTAATTTTGATTCTCAATTTCGGAGTTTCATGTCTCACAAAGGGTTTAATCCAAGATCTTCTATAGGTTCTAGGGTTATCGAAAGATCGAATTCTTTACCAGTTAATGATATTGTTCGACGTCAGTATGTGAGTAATATTACTAGAGATAAAAAATCACAAAAAACTCTTATATACTTATCTGTACTGGTTTGTGCAATGGTGGGTGCTACATATGCTGCTGTTCCTTTATATAGAAGATTTTGTCAAGCAACTGGCTATGGTGGAACTGTTCAAAGACGTGAGGTGAGATTTTTGTTGAAAGTTGATTTCTTTGTTTAAAATGATTAATTAATAGGGTAAAGAGAAAAAGAATCGTCAATTTTAGCTGGTTTTGTCTAAGTAAGATTTTTATCATTTGTGACAAGGTCTACATAAATGCAGACTGTTGAGGAGAAAATTGCTCGTCATGCTCAAGATGGAACTACATCTACAAGGTATTTTTGAGTTTGAAGTTTCATCTGGTTCATTTCACGGTTTTATTGGACAGTCACCTTTGACTTTCGTAATCTGAAATCATTTAGTCATGAATATGTTCTACATATTGCGGGAGTCGAGGAATAGTCATAAGTTATGAAGCTGCAAGTTCAACCCAATGCTCTCTATCGTCATCCTGTATTTATTAATATGTTACTAAGTACAAGCTCAACTCAAAGATTAGGAGGTTTGCTTTGTTATGGTTTAGCAAGCAGTATGATCAGCTTGAGTTAATCTAAGATTAGATTACATTAAGCTGGATGACATTCCAGTTTAGGATGTGCTTAGGTTCCTTATCATGTGCCTATGGTTAATGGTACATTATGATATGGTAGTTCAAACATACCAGGTTCCTATAGTTTAGAGTGTGAGGTGTCTTCTCAACTCATAACGGAGAGCATGAATAGAATTCTGATTGTCCATATCTATAGCACGAGGTTCGAGAGTCTCTTATTATTGTCACAGGAGATTTTCAACATATCGTTGGATACAAATTATGTTATGCAGGCTTGGGTTTTTCTTACCCGTGCGTTTGTTAGTATTAGTAAATTTTCTACTTACACCCTCTGGAATCTTAGTAAGTTACTTTCCCTTTTTCGGTCTTGGCATGCACAGCACATGTCTGCGGCTAGTTCAACATAAACTGTGGTTAGTATCATGTATAAGCTTTAGTTGTAATGGTATTTATAGTCAGAATTCCTCTTACTCTAGAAGTTTCTTTTAACGCATGTTTAAGAAATTTTCCTTTATTTGTTTTAGGATTATATATTCACATTTTTATGGGAATTTATTTGAATTTTATAATCCTGATAGAAGTCGCTCAAATCCTAGGAGGGTATGTAGCTATATGAAGAGATACGACTTACAACATGAATCAGATATCTTTTTTTTTCTTTTTTTTTTAGATAAGAGAAAAAATTTATTTATAACTAAATGTGGATACAAATATTGTCTTTCTCCAGACTCTCAATCAAGAAATCTGGAGGATTATCCACCATTTACACCTATTTCTAGTTCTGACAAATTTTGCCATAACATCAGCTGCACTATATAATTTTTGAGTTTAGACGGTTTTCCTGACTAGTCTGTGTTTATATAAAGATAAGATATTATCTTTGTCTCCTTATATTTTGACGGCCTTTCCTTTTTAAAGTCTTCATGCATATATATTGTATTTAATATTGCCTTTTTAAAGTCCTTTTACACCTGTCTAGCTTGTGATAATTTATGTGAAATCATTGTAAAATACTTTAATCTGCAAGGATATCCTTTGTCGCCGCAGTGACGATTTATTTGACTTAAACTGCATATCTTACTGTATATCATCATTAAAAGAAGAGGGACTTTCGAGCAACCCAAGATTGTGGTGTACAACTGAAATGACGATAATTACACTTAATGATCTGTTTCAGGTTGCTCTCTAAGTCAGTCTCAGATTGCAGAATCTATTCCTAAAGGAAAAACTCCATTCCTAATGGGAAAACTAGTGTCTTGCCTTGCTTAGAATTAGCCAATATAGAAAGTTATAAACTTAGCTACTTTTTCTCGAATTTCTTAAAGAGGAAGAATATCTTGTCTGTAAGGGTGTGCTAGTTAGTGTATATTGAGGAAGAGAGATTTCTGTTAGAAAAATAATCCAGAGACACGAATGGGATGAGCAGGTGCAACACCTAGGATATAGAACCTTAAAAGGTAAAGTTGTAAACGTTGTCATGTTGATGAAATAGAGAGATTCAACAGCTAGGGTAAGATAATCTTGAAGGTAAAGTTGTAAATGTCTTCTCTTTGATGAAATAGAGAGATACCACAGCTAGGGTAAAGTAACCTTGAAGGTAAAGTTATAGATGTCTTCTCTTTGATGAAATAGAGAGATACAACAGCTAGGGTATAGTAACCTTGAAGGTTAACTTGTAGAGGTCTTTCTCTAATCAAATGAAAATTGAGCGTCCTCTACTTCTGTTTTTACTTGTTATTTTTGTTCTCTTGTTGGGTTCAAGGTTGATCACCAAACCACTTTAAGAGAGAATGCAGGTTCTTTCTCTTTTTCCAGGCTGCGTTTTCCTCTCAGATTTGTTTGTTGAATTTCTCTTCGATAATGAAATAATGCTGCCGTTTTTTCTTGTTTGATTTTGGGAAATTAAATTATCGCAAATATTTGCCAAGTTAGTAAAGATGAAATGCTCACAAGAAAAGGCTTAGGTTAGTATGCTATCAAGGAAAGACTTTGATTATGACGTATGATTATGTATCTTATATCTATTTAAATAAGAAAGTATACTTAGAGAAACTCAGAAACATGGTTGACAGAGAGGAAGGTGACTGGTATTTGTTGTACTCGTGAGGAGTCAGCTGTGTTGTATGACTGTTTATCATGTTGTCTTTTGTAGTACTTTGTCTTACTCCTCTTGTTTCCAGTTAAAAGAAATAACAGAATCAAGTTATTCATATGTGACTTATAGATAGCTTGTGAGTAGTTGTGACTTTGTCCTGTTCACAGGCAAATAACTCTGGTTTGTAAATAGAAGCATAGACTAGCAAATTTGTTTTATAGCTTGATATCTAGTCTGCATTTTGATTTTGTTTGTTTCTTTGTCTGGCATGATCTCATTAGTCTCTGTTTGCTGGTTTTGTTGTTGCTGTCAGGGAGATTGTGGTGCAATTCAATGCTGATGTAGCTGATGGAATGCAATGGAAGTTTACTCCTACACAGAGAGAGGTGCTCTTTATCATAATTTTGTGGACATTACATATGGCTTCTGTATTATGAGTAATTCATTGTAACCTCTCTTTAATAAACTGCAGGTGAGAGTCAAGCCTGGAGAAAGTGCGCTTGCATTTTACACTGCTGAAAATTGTAGTTCAACCCCAATAACCGGTGTCTCTACCTATAATGTTACTCCCATGAAGGTACTTTTTTCGTTCATTATGTTGAATATCCAACCGGCTATAAAGGTGCTGATTTCAATCATTTTCAACTGTCTTGGTTAATGCCTTAGCAATTAGACACATTAAAGTAATGTTGCACTTGATGGGTCTTCTTAACTTGTATCCTGGTATCCAAGTTATGATTTTATATAAAAAAATATTTCTTGTATCGGAATCTAGTTTTTCTTGTTCTATTGCATAGGAAACTAGTTTTGCTTGCATTGGAGAACAACAAACCATTTACAAAATATAGTTTTCAATGCGATAATCAAGAGGAACTAGCTTCCAATACAAGAAGATAATTCTTTATTAAACCTTTACTTGTATACTGGTGTACAAGTTAAGAAGACCCTAAATTAATTGCTGTTTTGTACTTCTATTAGACCACAGTGTCAAACATATTTTTGAGCCACCATAAGCTTGGCTGAAAAGGTATGTTCCTTTCTGGTCTATGGTAGCAGCAACTGACCAAGAAGGCGAAAATGCAAGTTTAAAGTGATGCCTATTTTCCCTCGACAATCAGTAGGTTTGGGGGCATTTTTAGTCTTTGACCTTCTGAAAGGGTATATATCTATGTTGAACCATTTATCGTAGGTGGAAATTTTCCTTGTTTAGGATTTCTCAACAAAGGAACTTCTAATGTTTTATGGAAAGTGGAGATAGCGAAAAGGTTGCAGTGTATATTTTTTTTATAGGATACCAGTGAATTTAATTTAACTCGTGTTTCACTGCAAGTCATTGGTTAACCTTGTCTGATCTCTTCTAGCCCTATAAGTTGATTTTCGGGTCAGTCAGGGTATAATGTGGTAATGTGGATGAAAGAAAAGCTCAACTCCTCAGCACAATTTGTTTTTGTTTCTTGTAAAATTCTAATTGTAGACAAGAATTGGTAGTGCAAGTGCAACATTACTTTAATGTGTTTGACCCTGATTTGAGGAAAAAGAGTTCCTTCGCACAAAACAACCTCTTTACACAGGTCAGTGGATCTTATTCAGTTGTCTCTACTCTCTAGTGAGTAGTAACACATATCCTGAAAATAAGGGGCTTCATCATTGGACACATGTGTAAAACAGGGGGCTCTTACCAAGATTAAGACTACACCTTGTATAGTCAGACACTAGTTTTGACCCATTAGACACTTAGCTAGATTAAGACTACACACCTTGTATAGTCAGACACTGGTTTAGACACATTAGAACCAAGATTAGTATGCCTCCCTACCCCCATCAGTGGTTTGAGTTTGTTCTCCTCCGCACGTTGTATTTTGAAGTAAAAATGCCCTGCTTTGAATTTCCAATAATCGTAATTTGTTTATGTATCTATCCGAATGGGAAATAACATTTTAAACTGCAAACTTAATGTTCGGAAACCAAACCCGAGATGAACTGAGTAATATGATAGAGGTGATTCTCAAATTGTTTGTGGTATTCAGATAGAACAGGTAAACTGATAATGTATGATAAATTAGTTATTGAAAATTAAGGGCAACTGATGCTGCTTTAGAAGTATGGTGGGTAGTAATACTCAAAATTACATCATAGCTGATACTTCTATGATACTAATTCAAAAGTTGAGCACTTATTCTAATGAAGGATAAGTCACACGCTCTAATTCATCATTGCTCACAAAGGCTCTTTGAGAGTGATTAGAACTCGTGATAAGCTCTACCAATGTCGTCACAAGAGATTTTAGCTAGAAGGAGATGTCAGCTCTAATGAATGTAGGGAAGGGTTACTTGAAGCTCTAGAGCATACAATTCCTTTGGAGTTTGCATTAATCCTTGTTTTGTTTTAGGAAATGTTTGGTTTTCTGTTTTTTTCCTTTCTGTTTTATTTCTTTTTTGTGTCATGACCTTGTTGCTCTTGAAGATAAAAGCAACATAATGCTGCTTACTGTATTGAGAGGCCTTTGGATATGCTACATTATAAAAACTGAATCCCAGGCTTGCAGCTGATTCATGTCTTATTTTATGCTTTCTTCCTCATTGTGATTAGATGTTTCATCTTTTTGTAGGCTGGAGTTTACTTCAACAAAATACAGTGTTTCTGCTTTGAGGAGCAACTACTTCAACCTGGAGAACAAATAGACATGCCTGTAAGTCTGTAAAATTGCATTTTCCCTTTTGTTTGTCTTTGCTCTAATCTCACCAACTCAAACGTAATGTGTGTAGGTATTCTTCTATATAGATCCAGAATTTGCTACAGACCCAAGATGTGATGGCATCAACAACATCATCTTATCTTACACCTTTTTTAAAGTGAAGGAGTAAAAGTGGCACCATTAAAAGATTATAGAGTTTATAATTCTTTACAACTCCCTTATATCTTTCTTTCTAGATTGTATTTATCATATTTATTGCCATTGTTTCAGTAGGCATACTCAATCTTGTTAGTCCAAGGATGCTTGTCCATTTCATGTGTAATGGTTACTTACTCATTAAAATGTTTTTATGTGTTTTTTCTGCATATAAATAAATGATTTTACGAGGCCTTTGGGCGGAGGTGACATGGTTAAACAAGTGGCCAACACTACTGGTAATTTTTCATGGAGATTTCTTTAGTCTGTCTAAATGCTGCTGAGTTGTTTCAGTATTTAAGTTTTTCTTTTCTCTACTTCTGTTTGATCCATCTGGTTGTACTTATCTTTGTTAAGTATAGGTCAAGTCTTGATGTTGACTTATCTTGACTCTTCTCTATTAGGACACCTGTCTATGTGTTTTACCTTTATATGCTGTCTATGACAGTATTGTACCAACCTGATGTTTCCGACACTTTAATAAGTATTAAGTTCTCATTTCTATCAGATGGGACTGATCCAACTTTCTAAGGTTTTTCTTCAAAATTCTTCAATAATTCTTTGAATCGTCATCTTTTTCAACATCTTCATATTCAATTTTCAATATCTTCATCATCATTTTTCAATATTTTTTCTGCTTCTTGATTTGGATTTAGTTCTTCAACAGCTTTACTCATCAATTTTTTTGGAAATCGTTAATGGGCACTACAAGAAGCATGGCAAATCAACATAAACATTTTGAGAATCCATGGTCTTGAAACAACAATGTTGCCGGTTCTTTCGCTGCGACTTCTGTCGACATGAATTTTTCTTTACTTTCCACTAATATCTCAAATTTTGTTTCAGTTAAGTTGGATTCTACATTTTACACCTTATATCTTATATTTAATTATACATAGTCAGAGTCATCTACGACTGGAAAACCATTTTAGATCTACGGTCCATATTTAATCATCTTTTATTAACTGTTATTGTTAAATTCTATATTTTATATCCAGAAAAACAAAAAATAAGTTATTTATAATTTTTATTAAGTATTACTCGGTCTCCAGCTAGGACTCAACCTCTTCAATATATTTTTGTTGTATGATTACAAAAAATGTTAGTTGATCAGCTTATAATTTTACGGTTTCCCTAAAGAAAATATATATTCAGAAATTGGGATTTTGGTTTCATTTATCTAATAATTTGACTCCGCAGTTGGTCCGGTGGAGGTTTATTAAATCGGTTAGTTACTAATGAAGTTATGTTATGTAGTGCATGTCGTAACATCTAATAACAATACAAATGAATAATACAGATGCACACATATTGAAAGCTCTAGATATAAAAAAAAATTGTGCTTGACCGTCATAAATTATTACTAAAACAAAAACAACATTTAAGAACCAAATAAATAGACCTAAGCACAACAAAGTAATAAAATGTAAACACTTGCGTGACAAATGACTAAACGCATCAAATATGTTAAGACTGACATGAAGCCTAACTTGTAAACCACCCGGTTATTAACTATTTTCGTTTCAAATCGATTACGGGGATGGATTTGTTGTTATCCTTTTCATTTGCAGTTGGTCAAATTTTGTGAGCCAAAGTTTCAATATCAACATCGATACCATCAATTTCAGGCGTTATGTCCCCATATTCCTTCAAAAGTGCTTCATAGTCCTCCCCTATTTGGAGTTGACTCCAAGTTATCATCACAATCTTGGCCTTGCACAACAATGTTAAACCTTGGTAGATTTCACCTGAAAATCTAACTGCTAGGTATATCTCATCAAATAATCTCTTTACTCAAACATACGATAACAAATGGCATTCAAAAAATTATTACACCAAAATAGGTTATGCAGAAAGCATCTTTTGGTTCCATCCTAATTGAGTAGGTAAATTTGCAATGAAGAATTCAATTAATCAATCAATACGGACACCAAAAGAGACCCAATTAAATTAAGGACGACATGCTGAATTTATTGCTTGACGACTCTCCCCGCTCATGGTCATAGTAAGACCATTGAATTTATTGTTTGACGACTCTTTCCCCGCTCATGATCATTCCCCGCTCATGATCATAGTAAGACGTCGTTATTTTCTTGTTTGTTACCTTTCTTTTTTTCTTTTTTGAAGCAATTTTACTGGTTGTTATCCATATTAGATTGTGGTCCA
The DNA here is from genome assembly GCA_023531435.1 of Papaver californicum. Classification (NCBI taxonomy): domain Eukaryota; kingdom Viridiplantae; phylum Streptophyta; class Magnoliopsida; order Ranunculales; family Papaveraceae; genus Papaver; species Papaver californicum. The sequence continues at coordinate 11,496 of JAJJMC010014255.1, read as the reverse complement.
TAGAGCAAATCAACTACCAAACAAAGTTAGAACTTAAGATGGAAATGCCCTCAATCTTGCTATAGCTTGAGCTCGAGTATTGTCAATCATTTCATTTACGGTGAAATTGTCAGATACTTTTTTGTTTCATCCCCGCCAAATCATGGAGATTCACAATTATTAAACCACAATGTAAATAGGTTAAGATAAGAGTCAAACACCAAATAAATAATATTGATATTCCTATCAATATTAATTCATTATTATCTCAGAAGTTTTTACAAAGATTCAACCTATTCACGTCCTGCATGTAATTTAATAGTGTCACAGTAAGATGATTAAGTAGTGATGGCATCCAACACTTTTAAAAGTATAGTCCCACTCTTCCCAATCTCCCTCTAATCACATCTAAGAAACTGGAAAAAATACAACATACCACACCACACTTTTTATTCATCATAATATACAAAACCCCGTCCATCGAAATCAGGGCGAATGAAACATGCTCCCGGAATTCACATGTGATCGATGTCATCCAAACCAAACAATTTTTTTTAACAATGAACCAGAAAGAGTAAGAATATTTACAAACCTTGTAGAGCAGGATCCTGTAATCTTGGAAGTGTCAGCTGATTCCAATATCCCATCTAAGTTGAACTTCATTGAATGCACATTTTCGATTCATAAAGTGATTCCTTGTTGAAATACTCTTTTTTACTACAAACCAAACACGCCCAATGCTACAACTCACATAAACATAATACAAAGCAAAATTATTGACAGAAATTAAAATCAGATCAGCCAGCAAATAAAATTATCAACCAGTTTGTGTTTAATATAGAGACCTGGGAGGTAATACCTGAAGGCAATCGAATGGATACATCTTAAGGAAAATAAGAGGTAATATTCTATAAACAAATGCATTACGGATGTAATCTTTGTAAATTTATAGAGCATAATATAGATTCAAATAACTACCAAATTACACAATGTTACATCTAGGAAGATTTAGTGATTGATCTTCTGACAAAGGTTAAACATTAAGTTGTCTATTGGAGGTAAATGTATTTTTTTTTAAATAACAGTTGCGACCGCACCTTAAATATGTTAATATTTAGGACTTTCATAAGCTCGGGAGCTCTATAACATAAAACGGCTACCTGAATACTCACTATTTTTTGTTGCATGGATCAAAAAATGAAGCTGATCCATTACCAGCATTCTCGAGTATATTCCTTCGTTATGAAGTAGGAGATGTGATCCATTGACATTACGATGGATGACTCCGAGGTTGTGACAAGGTGATTAACTTCGGATAATAATTGATGCATATAAGAATGCACCTGCTAGTAATCAAGAAACCTTAATAGCAATCAAAAGAAAGTACAGACCAATTTCTACATTAAAATAAAGAGAAAACATCATGTGAAAATATTAAGGAACAACTTCTTTTCCATTTACATGCCTGAGTCTCTATAAGCTTAGTTCCAAGGAAAAATATTTATCCTACAAACCAAACAAATACAACCTCATTTTGAACTGTAAAGGCAGATTAGATTGCAGTATCATTCTGATCGTGCCTGAGCTCCATCGAGGGGTAAGTGTTGTCCAAGCAATCTTGATAAGCAATAGCTTCAGAAATGCTTTCATTTGACAATCTCAAACATCTCGATCTACTGTCTCCAACAGATGGACCACCTACACAAAATCATGTTCTATCATCTTAAAGAAACTCTAAATTTGAACGTCCGTACAACTTTCAACAGCTTTTGTACTTTCTTGACCTCAATTTTCGTGGTGTAGTTCCAGTCAGAATTCTACAAAAGGTTTCTCCTGCCGAAATTTGAGATATGAGTGCTTAACTTAGATTTACATACATAACTCTAAACGAAGGTTGTTTTTATCTGTTAGCATTGATGCCAACATATTTAGCACATTCGACAATTGCTTACTTTTGGCTGCCATCAAAATTACCTACAGGAATACATATGCTCAGTATACACGTACACTGGGAAAAAAAAAGAAGAACTTCTTACATATTTCATTATTATTAGCAAAGTTGAGGAACAGATAAGCATGGAAGCGACAAAATTATTCGATTCGAAGTTTTTACCAGAGTAAGATCCATAGGAACTATAAAGTGAGACCAATACGAAAGATTTAATCTGTCGGATAGCAAATTTGTTCTACACTGGTTGGACAACACCAGTATATTAGCTAGAAAACTATCTCTAGTCATATTCTTATGGCACGACTAAGAATAAAATAGCAACATAAGAAGACCAAGAGACCATCTTCTGAAGAAAAAAACAGAAACATGGATTAGCAAGGAGAAAAGAATACCTTTTCGTCATCAAATTGATCTCGATAAACATGTCCAATAGAACCTTTGCCTATTAGGTTATCAATACTGAAGCTAGTTGTAGCCATCTGCAGTCCGCTATGGAGTAAATTGTGGAACTATTGGAGCGGCATTCGTTATTGTAACACAACAGGTTTGTTTGAAAATTCTTCTTCGTCAAATGATTTGAGTCGATCAATAGATGGAGGTCGAAGGTTCACTGCTGCAGAAGTAGTTTCAAATATCTTTTTGGTAGGTTATGAGGAGGTTATGAGGAGGTACGTTGTTGTTGTTACCACCAAAAGCCACACCAAATTGGTTATGCAAGCGTTGATGTTTTGTGCATGGGTCATGTTAATAGTTGTCAAATTCCCCACCAATCCCTACAAATGAGATCAAATTTCAGCTATAATTCCTGTTTTCTTAATGGATCATTAATTTCTTAATAGTTATTACAGATAACCTATACAGGCAGACAGAGGGAGAATCACTCAATCAGTGTCCAAAACATATGCATAATTCATTTCTTTTAACATATGGATTAAGGGAACAGGGTCAAACTGTAGGCAGGTGCAGAATAATATAAAGAAACCGCATTTAAGCTTACCTGCTCGAAAAAATCAAGTTCCCACGCACACCGAATTGCACATATTTCACTTTCCTCAAACCTGAGAAATGTTGCAATAGTCGTTAGAAACTCCAGTGAAGTATAAATATCAAACTGTTAATATTAATCTTAATAAATATTAAAATACGCCCAAAAGCGTCAAGCAACTCTCTATTTGTTGTCCCAAATCAGAGTAATTCATAAACATGTGTTTTTCCATTTGAATAGTTCTATAGTTTGAAGTTTAGATGCAGCCATTCAGGTATAGCCATTTTAAGCAGGAGTTCCATTTGGTATTTCAAACTTCAATTTTAATAATCAAGCAAACTGAGTTAATTGAAGTGAATTAGCATAAATGAATAACTGGAAAACTGATAGTGCATTCTAATCCACTAATAACAAATTAGCATAATTCATTGGAGTAATGTTGCTAATAATTCAGATGGTTTAAAAGCAAACTATAAGATTATGTATATTGAAGTTGAAGGCTAAAACGATCCAGGACTTTACATTGCATTAATATATAACCTAATGGTAAGCATGTAAGTGGAATGTAAGCTACCTGATACTTTATTTGAAGACAAAGGGGTGAATTGACGAACTTCTCCATGCTTTTCAATATCTCTAGATGACTTTTTGGATCTCCTCTTCTTTACCGAAAAGAGTGCCACTGCTTCCCCAACAACCTAATAAAAAGGAAAAAGAAGTCGTTACATAGGAAATTGAGTAAATGACTAAACTAAAGGATAGAAATGAAGTAGTACTGAAGTAGTGTGAGAAACTTACTAACCTGAACCGAGATATTAGAATCACAAAAGAATCTGTATAAAGAAGATGATGGAGTCGATGCTGGGAGTGGAAATTTGGATTTCAAATTGCAGAATCCTAACTTTAAAGCTCTAGATATCACCATAATTGATTTAACTCTAGCAAGCATATCGATAGTCTCCCTATCAACTTCAAATTAATCAGTCTTGATAGCTAACTTCTGCGGTGGACTGGTACCAAATCCATAATTCCTATGCCTCTCGTGTTTCTCTTCTTGTAGCTTTAACGAAATCCCACAAACTGGTCCATTTTGGATTCTGTTCAGATAAAAAAATATCCAAAGAATCAGAAGGATGCAGAACATGTAAAACAAACGTACATATTATCAAGAAAAACCACCACTGATAAATATATGTACCTGATAGCAATAGAAGGATGAATTGTTGTAGGCGAGATAAGAGAAATTTTTTTGCAAGAAAAACAAAAAAATGCATTGACATCAGGTTGTTTTAACAGTGGTCTGAAACATTATTCACATTAGCATTTTCTCTGAATTCTTTCTTGAATATCCCAATACTTCCAGGTCCACAAACATCATGAGTCGTTGTCAGAGAAGTTTTCACCTAATTTTTTCACTAAAAAACACAATAAAATTCCAAACCTGAAATTTATAAAACCCCATCACTGAAACTATACATAAGGGGTGTTTTAAGTAAGAAACAAAACTGAAACATTCATCGGCAGTGACATTACCGAAACAACTTTCTACCACAATTGTTTGTGGGTAAAAGTTATAGTTTGCCTTTTCAACTATGTGCACAGACAGAGGAAGTCACCAAAAGTCTACATATCCTCTTGATCATATAGGATCAATTGATGTTTTAATATAAATAATAGGGCATCTTACACTGGCCTTTGAGATCAATTAACCAAAACATCATAAATTATCAGAAATCAAAGTATGGGTAAAAGAAAACTCAGAAAAACAAACCCTAATTGAACCCAAAATCCAATCGAATTCAATAGAAAAAAAACAGAGACAGCATCTGGTCCTTGTAGTACATATTACAGAAGGAATCCTAAGGATATTAATGTAGGTTATCCGTAAAAGATTGTCTACCTACAACTGAAAAATTCGTATAAGAGTCGTAGGCCTTGGTAGTAAAAGGACAACTAAAAGGTACCTATGAATGTACTACAATAGTTTGCTACACTGAGAAAATAAGCATGAGAATGTAAAAACATACAGAGGAAACAAAATATATAAAAACATATAACCTGTACAGCCAATCGTTAAAATTAACATTCAAATCAGGCTTGAAAACTCCCCTAGCAATCATATGTGTTGCAGTTTTCCCCTAGAAGATACTGGTAAAAAAATACTCCCATAGAACTTGGCGGCATATATCGCGAAAAAGTTCACTTCTCCATTGCAAGGGAAATAATCGGAGTGAGCCAAGGACGACCCACCACCATCCAGCTACATATGGTAGCAATATAGACATCACCTTATAGGGCAATGCAGTTGCAAGTGGCCAACGGTTTCACCTGGTGCAATACACAATGTACATGTATCAGGAACATCTACCGCTCTAGTAATCCATTTAGTCTTATTGCAATCTTGCCCAAATTTTTTGCCAAATGAAGAATCCCATATTTGCAGATACAGTACTATTCCATATACCTTAGATGGGCAGGATGGCTCACTCTTGATAAGAACAATGTGACCAAAGCACAGATAAAAGAGAACAACGGGACAACAAGCTTTAACTAACAATATGAGTTAATTAAGCCTTTAAAAAAAATAAAAGTAAAAACTAAACAAATATAGTTGAATAAAAGAGTGTGTCCAGAGTCTTCAGAAAGTGCTAGTATTAGTGTTATACTCCGTATAAACAAAAGTAGATGTCCTGCAACATAGGATGCGTCTTTTGCCCCTATGACACGAAGAGTCATGAAGTTTACTTCGCTTGTCTTCAAAAATGAAGGTATCATCTTTAAGCTTGGTAGAATAAAAAAGTATGGTTTTCATAAACCCTAGTGAAAGATATATGCGAGATGCGATAATATCTCAAGAATGGAAGTGGAAGCATTACCTCAGCCATGGCAAATGTTATAATCCTGATATGGTTTCAGTTTGTGTTTCCAATTCCAATGTTTTATCGCTTGTGCAACCAATCTGATAACAAATTCATACCCAACTTATTAACTTATTCAGAAAATCCAGCAAATGAAAAAACATGCATGGAGCAGAATATATGCATAAAAATATTTGAAAAACTGAGAAAGAAAGAAGAACTAGATGATTTATCTCAAGACCCTTGAGGAATATGTAAAAAAGGTCCAGCAACAATAAAAACGCATAAATATATGTAAAGCAGATCATCCGAAATGTGGGTATGAATGCAGTCACCACGTGGGTATAGATTGTATGATTTGTGAGAGTGTGAGCCTATGGTTGGTTGACATAAATCTATCTCCCCCCTTGGTTGGCATTACAAATGTTTTTCCAATGGAACTTTTAATAGATTGGTAGTCTGATGACATGAAGAAATTAGTAAATATCTGTCTCTTTTCGACGGTCGGATTTGTCCGCATAGACAAACACCACTTTTTTTTAATAAATTGTTTGTAGCCATATGCAAAAAAAAAAATTACCAAAAAGAAATGCTTTAATTAATGTTTCTCCCCTTTAAGGTAAGTATGCATGTGTAATAGATAATCAAAATAACTACAGATACAGCTTAAGTACAATACACAAAAATCCTTTTTTAATTAGGTGTGTATATATCAAAAGCAAGAACAACTTGAAGAAACAGTCACCAATTTAACAGTTCAACTGATGAATAGAGATTCATAATAGTAAAAAGAATCTACATAGTGGAGTTGTTACCTTCTTCCTGTCGATAAATATCCTTAACTGAGAAGCTAGTGTTATTTTACCATCAACCCTTACGCACAGTTGATGAAACTGCAATTGGCGAGCCACTCCTTCATCCTCCATGAAACCTAAAACAATGATCGGCTCTCCATATTTCCAAACGGAGTAATCCACATTTACAACATATTCCCTGCACAAAACCGAATACTCGACATCAATGAATATCGAAAATCATTTAAAACGCATATAAGATTAAAATAAATTAACAATCAGATACACTGGATTTTCTTGCAAACCGTAAATATATGTTTGTAAAACTTTAAAATCATAAACACATCATGTATTATCTTTCACTTTTTTGGACAGATTCACGATAACTATCTTTTTTCCCAAACTTCAGTATGAACTGATCAAAATTGAACCTTGTTGTAAGCCATTAAACTAAGATCAGTGAGAGGAGTGCAAACAAATTTAGTAAGCAGAATCAATAAATCAACCTAAATTACCAAAAGTGGACCTTGTTGTAAGCCATTGAACTATATTCACAATGAGAGCAGTGCGAGCGAATTCAGTAAACAGGATGGTTTACCTAACATATCCGTTTCGTGCTCCCCTACAAAATAAAAACCAATGAGACGCATGTCCCGGATGGTTTACCTAACGTATTCAGCTGTATGCACACAGACACTACTTTCCAATAACACCAAAACTTTTCACTTTCTACAGATTCAGTAACTCCAACACTATTCACCATATATGTCTGCAATTACCCACCAAGTCAAAATTTTGTGTCAAAACATATTTGTATAGAAAAATCAACTAAAACTTCATCACTAACTCGTAAGAACCTTGTATTATCATAGTAATTTTCTCTCAGTGAAAATTAGGGTTTAAATGGGCTAATGAGAAACATACCTCTAAATATTGATGTACTTTGTTGATCATTTCTTCGATGGATGAAATTTTTCGTCTATGAACTTCCATGTGCGCGGGTGAAACTGGGAAACAGAGAGAGGGAGGAAGGTTTAAGGGCAGAAAGAGCGTGGAGAACTATTCATAGCCGTCGGACGATTAGGAAAGCGACCGAATTTTTGGTGAGTGGCCAATTAGGAAACCTACCGATATACGTACTATAGCAGATATAGCCGGGCCATGGATGAGTTCAAAAACTCGCCGCACCGAGGCATAATCATAGTCGTCGGCCAATATCGATCTCGTTTGTCCTTTATTTTAATTAGCCAGAAGACAAAGTTGATCGTCCCATACTTTTTTCGCACGATTTTATTGGTCCTTTGTTTTACCATAAAACAGGCACTACTATTTTTTATAATATAGATATTAGACCTACATCGAGAATGTATTTTTTATTCACATTCCTACGGGTCATATATAAATTTTATAATAACATAAATTTTCTTTTTCGGACAACTATTATAGTTGGGCAAGACCAATCCATGTCATAGATATATTCCTAGAATCATACAACCGACCAATTAATTAGTCACTTTTATTGATTAAAAAAATAAATTAGTTTCTAGATTTTGCAGTCATATAATCCATGACTGCAACAACTAAAATACAACAAACCTAAGAGACAAAGTATAAAATATTAAAACCACATAAGCAATACTGAAAGGCAGAATGATGCATTTCAAACTTCCTACCGTAAAACACATCTGGATATATAGAAATATTGGTCGATCAAAAAAAATAAGGATTTTCACTACTAAAAGAAAATAATCGAAAAGTAAATACCTATTTAAATTAACCCCAAGTTGTGAAAACATGGTAGTTGGTTTTATTGTTGGGAAAAAACTATCATTCTCTGTTGTTCATGTTACAATTAGCAAAGTTTGGGAGCTCGAAACGTTCTACATTTTCAAACGTTTGTTCACCTTGAGACCAGGGTATCACTTGATTGAAAAATGAATTTCAGACATCAAGACCGTACATATATGTGTCTTGATTTATGGGGTTCCTTCGCATATTTGGAACAACAAAGGCCTAAGTTTAATTTCTAGTTACATTGGAAGACCCCTGCTAGCAGACGAGTGCACTCTTAAGATATCTAAATTATATTTTTCTAGGATTTGCATTGAAATTGAAGTATGACTCAAATACCCTGAATATATTCCACCATTGATTGATGGGAAGATATCAATGGAGCTCCATGTCGAATATTAATGAAAGCCTCCAAAGTGTGATACTTGTATGGTTTCTGGTCATGTAACTAAGAATCTCACCTAAGAACTAAAGTTAGAATGCTCTAGTTTGTAGGCTTGTTTTTCTCTATCTTTTCTTTTTGTGTTGTTGTTTTCAACCCTGTGTTCGGAGGTTGGCTTTTAGCATCTCCGCTTGTTTCACTTAGGCGTCTCTCATCTTGTTTCCTTTTTCCTTTTATTCATAGAAATTTTAACTTTTTTCCTCAGAAAAAGAAGTTAACCAATATGTAATCCAATTCAATAATATAACACCTTTTTATTTTAAAACAAAGGAACCTTTTTCATTAATGGAAATTCAATATTACAATGGGTTTTAAATGGAAAACTAGATAATACAATGAAACATGAACATGACATACAAGTACAATACTGAGAAATCCGACAAGGAAAAGAGAAGGACTAACGGAACTTGACCAATACAAGCATGAATAAGAACCAATCAAATCGGTAGAATAATGGTTTTCAGAAATATATTCCAACCATTTTGTTTGTTTTTCTTCTTTATAAAGAAATGCTCCAAAATTTAGAGTGATTTGCTCAAATCTCTTAGAACTTGTGGTGAGAATTCCGTCGTCAGAAATATCCTTGATGAAGATTATGGTGATGATTCCGTCTCCGGATAAATCAAAGATGAATATTCCCGGAGACAACAAGGATGAAGATTCCGTCGTTGAAAAGCATCTCGAGTGATCTTAAAACCCAAAGCAGCCAAAAATGACCATTAAAGACGAGATAAACCTCTTTAATAGAGGAGATAAAACCACCACAAAAATGTACAAAACATACCAAATGGTAAGATAAATACATAAGAAAACTAGCTAGAGTGTTAATCTACCTAAAAATAAGTAAATGGACCAGATCTGAGTTTTTTCTCCTGTTGAGAAGGAATGAGAGATGAGAGAGAGTTATAAAAATAAGAGTTTAAACCCTATTTCAATTACATACTATCGAAGCCAATGAAATAAAATAAAGTATCCCTTTGGATCATACCTACTAAATTGTCTTAATTTTAAAATCCCCCCCCCCCCCCTTTATTGCCCCTAGCCCGGGTTAAGATAAAATCAAAGCAAAGCCCAGGTAGCCCTCTGACCCATATGTTATTTATTTTTTAGATTTTCGTCCCCCCTGGTTATTAGGGGTGAGCATGGACCGGTTTTCACCTCATCCGCACCCAATCCAATTCATTACGGATTTCAATTTGACATCCGCATCCAATCCAACATCCAACGGATTTTCATCTAATGGATGCACAGATGAACGGATTGGATGCGGATAATCCAATGGATTTGTTTTATAATTGAGAAATAAAGCTTGAGATGTGATAATTTTTTTTTCTTTGTTTTTTTGTTGCTCTCAAAAGACAACAGTACAATGCAATATGCTGAATTATGGGCAACTTGGGACCTAACCAGAAAGGGTCTAGCACTATATAACTATTTCACGTTAGCAATTAATATCTAATGAAATTACAGGATATACTGAAATCAAGACCACCAGAGAACAAAGTAATGAAAAAGGTTTCTACCATTGAAGTTGTGACTACAACTAGGGGTGAGCATTTCGGATCGAATAAAAACTATCACATCTCAAGTTTGACTCTTTCTCAATCTAATAAGTCTGGATGTCCAACGAATTTTCATGGTTGCACCCAGGCCCAATCCGTAATCCGTTGGATTTCAAAAATCTCATCCGCATCCAGCCTATTAGTGAACGGTCCGGATACCCATCCGTAAAAATACGGTTGGGCCGGGTAAAATCTGCAGATTTCAGGCCAAATGCTCACCTCTACTAGTTATCAGCCTTAGCCCGGGTTAGATAAGATAACAAAAAAATTTGGGTTTGTCCTTTATGAAAAACCATGACTTCGACTTCTAAGTTCTTTTTCTACACCACCTATATTTTATTTTTTTTGCTTAATCAATAATCTCATTAAAGCAAAAGAATGAACCAAAGAATATAAAATTTACCCTAAAATGGTAGCATAAAGGAAACTAATTAAAATGTACTTAATATAAGGGCACTTATACACAAAATAAAAACATGTAAAACGAAAATAAAATTGGTACAAAGATTTTAAGTTAGCTAAAAAGGCAGGTTTGTCAACATGTACAACGAAAAGGACCACCCAATTCACATAGCAAGGTTCTTTGTAAATATACGAGACAGAGCTGTGACTTTGGGTACAATCTGTCCATGTTCAAACGTCTTAACCGATGAACCTGCCTAGTTTCCTTAAACATTAGATCTTATTTAGCAATTCGGGATACAAGAAAAGTTTGGGACGCCAAACGTACGAGTATTATTCATTCTGATTGAATGTAAATCTATTCCATTATTCAGTCAATGATTCGTGATTCAGGGAAAGTTCAGAACTTCTTATGTATGTATAATTCGTTTTATATATATGATTTCGGCACACAAAATTCGACGAATTTACTAAATACGTTGTAGACCATAGATGTTGTTTTGAAAGTGGTAAATAAGGTGATCGTTTCTCGAACTTGTAAAGGTAATGATCTTAGAAAATAATGATTTAAATTAACTCTAAAAAATTCCAGGAGTATGAAAAAGACTAAATAACCTAAAGATGATTTTTGAATAATTTTAAAAGGACCAGGAATCAGGAATCAGGTAATTCTAACAACCTATGGGATTAATCAGATAATTCTTTTTAAATTAATTGAAGCGCAAGTAATTG
>JAJJMC010014238.1:1538080-1598001 GCA_023531435.1 Papaver californicum | reverse complement strand
TATGGCACATCAAAGCTCGCTAAAATTTGGGCACATCATAGTACGACTTCAATGTGTCGTGCCATCAAGTTTATGGCACATCAAAGCTCGCTAAAATTTGGGCACATCATAGTACGACGTGTAATCTGACATGGCGCAACACCGAATATTAGGTTAGTGTGTCGTGCTGTGCCAGATTAATAGGTTTATCGGTATAGCATAATACGTGGCACGAATAAGCACAGTATGTACAAAATATTATGTTAAGAAAGTACGTTATAACATGCATAAGACGCTACATAAAACGGTATAATACATCACATTTTCACATATATTTTATAAAAGAGTATTTATTTTAGTTCATTTTTAACATTTTATTTTTATTATGTTTATTTATTTCTATAATAATATATATAATACCTAAATATCTGAAAAATATTTTTTTTTTTAGAAAACATAAAATAAATGAACCTACACTGCACAATACGGCACATCACGATTATTTTTCTAGCACAGCACATCGTCTAGTACGACACAACACAACACACCTAAATCTCTGGCAGAACACGATATAACACAACACGGAGCACGTCAATCACGTGACTTCATGGGCTGTGCTATGTTGGGCCGGCACGTTTTACATCTCTATTAGTGAGTATATTCGCGTGACTAAACAGAGATTTTAGCTGGAAGACCAATTGTGTCAGCTCCTTCTTTAATCAAGTTCCATGCAGCAATGACATGGGACTCTTTTGTTAACGTTGCTCCTACAGCAAACCTCAGCATGTACACACCTCCAACGATTGTGTGAGTCATGTAAGCCTGTCCAGTTGAATTGATCCAGTCGAGTAACTTACGATTCATTAACTCAACATTATAACCTGCAGGTATCAAACCAGAAGTTGGGTTCCAGCGGAAACACACCAATGCAAACCGTCTCGGAACAACAATCTCAAACTGTGAATCATTTCGTACAAAGTCTTCGAACTTTTCTGCCATTCGGACGTCACTTCGTATATGGCTTTGCAGATTCTCCACACCATAGCTGCGAAGAACCAGCCATAGTTTCACGGATCGAAATTTCCGTCCAGTTCCGACTTGCCAATCTTTATAATCGATCACTAAGTTCGACTCGCTATGTTTGTTCTTCAAGTACTCTGGGTCGGTACTTAATGCTCTTATAAGTAAACTTGGGTTTTTAACCCATAAACAACAACAATCCAAGTAAGTGAGAAACCATTTGTGAGGGCTAAGACTAAGTGAATCGACTCCTTCAATTCCATTCAAATAATGTCGAAACTCGGGACAAATACATGCACTGCCTGCATAAGCAGCATCCACATGAAGCCAAATCCCATAATCACTTGCAACGTCAGAAAATTGATGGATTGGATCTGTGGCATTAGACGAAGTTGTCCCAATAGTTAAGCACAGATAAATCGGTACAAATCCATTTGCTACATCAGTTTCAACAGCCTCACGGACAAGAGCAGGACACAGAGAAAATTCCATGTCAATTGTTGTTGGTAACGATCTGATGTTACAAGGTAAAATACCAGCAATCTTACATGCTTTCACAAACGTTGAGTGAGTTTGATCAGAACCATAAACGATTAGCTTTCCAATATTATCAACACCAATATGGTCGAGCGCATGATCTCTTGCTGCTATTAGCGTGCAAAGAATAGCTTCACTTGTGGTTCCTTGTATAACACCACCACCTGAACCCGAAAACTTAAAGATGCCTGGAAGTCTCAGCATGTCAGCAAACCAGTCCATGACAACCATCTCCAGTTCGGTAGCAGCAGGAGAAGCAAGCCAATTGAAACCAACAGAATTAAAACAAGTAGATAGCATTTCACCCATGAAAGCAGCAGTACTAACAGTTGCAGGGAAGTAGGCGAAAAAGTTTGGACTTAACCAATTCGTCATGCCGGGTATTATTTGAGTTTGAACATCTTTTAAGATACTCTCAAATGGTTCTGGTTTATATGGTGGAGCACTTGGCAAACTGTTTCGAAGATAACCAGGTTCAACTTGAGAAAGTACTGGATATGTTTCTATGTTTTTGTAATAATCGACAATGAAATCAATGGTTTGATAAGCTTGTTTACGAAACTCTTCCAGATCCAACCCCTTAAACTCATTAACAATTGAGGTTTCTGTGATCTTTGCATCGTCTAAACTCCCCATAATTTGAAAAGAAAAGAGAGGCTGTTTATGAGCAGAATAATAACAAGGTACTACTACTTAAACATATGCATTTGAAGCCATATATTTATAGGAAGGAGATAAGTGGATGAATAACAAGGATTTAATTAAGGGGAATAAGGAAAATGATATATGAAGTATAATCACAAGTGCGTAGAGAGGATATTACTTGGAAATTTTGATGAGTTAGTGGAAATAGTACGCATGTAAGTTGAGTGTTAGGTATGACAACCTAGTAGTATATCCCCCTAGAGTCCGATTTTGTGCATACCTTTTAACCCAAGAGTGTACATGACATTTTAATTTCCTTGACTGATTTAATTTTGAGAATTATACAGCGGCGACCAGATTTTAAACACGTGTGGTAATTCGATCATCCGTTAACTATTCATCTAATCGGATGAACATCTAAAGATTCGTTCTTTCAAGAGAAGTGTGGCCAAAAATGGATACATCCCCTTATAAGTGAGTTGTGTGGAAGGAAAGGCATGCAGGCGAGATTCATATCCATTGACCTGAATCTCCAGTGTCTTGACCAGCTGGTGTGCATGAGGGAGTCGTAGTGGAGCTAGAAAAAAACTAATGCAAATTGTCTTGGCACATTACGGTGTGTTCATTACGGTAACTTCATGTATTATTGTCACAAGACTCACAACACATGGAAAGTAATAAACCAGTTCTTATTTAAAAAAATCTTCTTGTAATAATGTGATATTTTCATTTGATAATGGTGCATTTGTTATTATGTAAAACGAGTTGCCTGATTATTTTTAAGCAATACAATTTTTCAAATATTATGCCATAAAAAATATTATATGCAAAATTTCTATTAGTTATTTTACGTTTATTATGAATATCACACAAATTCACTAAATTACTCATTTTTTAAATATCTAAAAAATATTTATTTTTGAAAACATAAATTAAGCATGATTAGTGAGTTAGTATATAACACGGTTATTCGTATGCTGTGTTATGCCGTGCAAATTTTTTTAAAAAAAAGGGATGACACAACACATTTAATTTTTCATCAACTACAACTCAGCGTTACACATGGTATATAAGGTATGCTCCAATATGTGACGTTTCGTCAGTATCACTACAAATTTTTATTTTTGTTTGAAAATTTATAAATGTGACCAATAGGTGGCACGATAAAACACAATTATTCGTGTGTTGTGTTGCATATTATGCCTGTAAAGGTTCTGGAAAAAAAAGCATGACACAACATACTTAATTTTCCAGCTGTCACATCTCAGCACGGCACGGCATGGCACGCAGTATTCGAGGCTTTTACTGATATGAGTCATGTCGTCAATGGCACAACCTTTTCAAACAATGGTAGTCTTCGTACTTTCAAAACTAATCAAGTCTTTCTATGTGACGGCACTAGCCAAAAGTGTCAACAGTTACTTTCACTAGATGTATATAAGAACCTTCTTCTAACTAATTAATTAATTTCCATTTTGTACAATTCAGATATCCTACTTTTCCTCTGTTAAAAAATTGAATGGCACGCAACAAAGATTGTTTATTGTTGGCTGTAAATGAATGGTTCTTTTTTTTTCTTTCTTTTCTGAAGCATAATATGAATACTGATTGACATGAAATTTCTCCTATCATCTGGTTGGTGACCGGTAATTATCAAAGATTAATCATTCAAAGGATTATAAAGTCCCTCTCACCATTTAGCTAATAAGATTAACAACTCCTACTAATACATGTTTCTCCAATTAAACCACTTTAATCTAATTGTAGTCTCGGTCAACATTACACTAATAATACAAGTGGTCCTTAGCTAAGGAAGTCATTACAATCTCAGTAATCTTAGCCAGTGGCTATTCAAGTAGATTAAACGTTTGGTTATCCTAATTATTTTACTATTAAGTATTTCTTAACCAAATCTAAATTAACTTATTATAAAGTGACAACGCAAGCACGTTCGCATTTAAGCTTATCGAAATATGATGCACTCATAAGTCATAGCAGTATCAGTAGAAACATATTTAATTGCTCCGTCCTACAAAAAAAATTGAGTTCTTTCTTTTTATTTTTATCACAAAATAATTAATCTTTTTTATTTTCATGTAATATTTTTTCATAAAATCCTTAATAATAACTAATGATTTAACTTCGAAAAAAGAAAACTAAAGATTTTAAATTTTATCTTAAGAAAATATAAAATTTGGTAATCTTGTTTATGTTGGAAAAGTACCTTCCAGTAACAAAGAAACACAAACAACATAGAACTTGAAGATGATTAAGGGAGGGTTAGAATGAAGCAGTACACACACTCAAGCACAGAGAGGTGAAGTCGCCTGTTCAACAGACTGCCCTTAACTCAATATTTGCCAGGTACACCTTCAGGAAGATGCTGATATACCCTTTCAGTGACAAACTTGAATTCAGGATAAAATTACCTGATACCAACCCAGCTAGCAAAGCTCGTTGGCCCGTTGTGAACTTAACAGAAGATTTATGAAAAATGAAAGTAAATTCTAGTGCGCAAATCAAAGCAGGAAGAGGGGAAAAGTCGTCAGGACAGTGGCTGCGACTGGGGTAAACGAAAACCTTAGCATTGTTGTTCTTTTATAGGAGAAGTATTCTTTTGAGTTTTAAAACGGTGAAAAATTTAATTTGAAATATTAAATCCCCATGAAAACAAAACGTTAAGATTTATAATTAAAACAAATATTTATGATTTTATTTTTCATTTAATTTAAAACGGTAAAATATTTATTTAAAGTAAAGAAACGTTTTCTCATTGATGGGTACACGTGTGCACTCGCAGGCACACTCCAAGCACACTCCAAGCACGCGCCAAGCACACATCAAACTCACGCCAAGGCTCGCACCAATGGTCGCACCAAGGCTCGCGCCAAGGCTCACGCCAAAAACACACGCAAAAGCACACGCAAGCTCCGCAAGCCCGCAAGCCCGCGGCCTGCTGTGCTTCGGTGCGAAGCACCGCACATGTATGCATTTGCCCACTAGTCCATTTCCCAAGTCCATATCCAATCCACTAGTTCTTTTCCTTATATAGAACGTTTGTGGTAATATGCATGAACTTCCTCCTTGGTTTGCCCAATGTGGGATAACCAAAGGTTTCTCATTCACTAAGAAGTGAAAATGGATGGCTATAATTCCACCCAAGTTTGGACTAGTGATCCTAGCACCCATCAAGCTAATTATAGTAATAAAATTAATTTAAGAAATAAACTCTTAATTTTTTTAGTAATGACCATTTTTACTTCCCAACAATCCCCCACATGAATGACGAAACCGAAAATTCGGAAAATCGAAATAACGAGAAATACCTCTTAAGCAATAGGTGACCATTTGGAATTGAACCTTTGCTTAGTGAGAAGCACCGGAACTACTTGATGATCAGTGAACGTGATGTTTTGAACTGTCATCGTTAAATGTAATTCTTCAATAACTCCTTACGCGAGATATCTCTTAAAATGCTGTTAAGTTCACGCCGTTGTGTCCGTTTTGGCCCTGGACGTATCCCGTTTCTCAGAATGCTCTAGAGAATCAGCTCAGTTCTCATAGGAAGCGACCCACTTCCTCATTCAGATAGGTGAGTTCTATTAAGAGTGTTAACTGCTACACCCCATTTCAATCTTAAATTGAAACTATAGAACTCATTAAGACTTTACTCTAAGTCATCCTCACTTGCAGTCACACTATCACATCTACACCATAGGGAAGGGACAGAGAAAATAATTCTCTGATAGTGTTTAATTTTTACCCGCCACAAATTAGTTGTCTCATTCAAAACCTTGATCTTGGGATCTCTAGTCAGCAAGGTTGAGTATCCTTCATGGAAAGTTTTAATTGATGAGCTTAAGTCCCATCCCCCTCGATGCATTACTAACTATCTCCTTGGACAAGCCTTTCGTCAAAGGGTCCGCGATATTCTCCTTAGACCTCACAAAATCAACAGAAATAACGCCAGTTGAGATTAGTTGTTTTAGAGAATTGTGTCTTCTCCTTATATGAATAGATTTTCCATTATAGATGCTGTTTTTAGCATTAGCTATTGCAGCTTGATTATCACAATGTATAGATACAGCTGGCACAGGCCTATGCCAGAGAGGAATGTCTTCTAAAAAGCATCTTAGCCAAGCGGCTTCCTCTCCTGCTTTATCTAACGCTATAAACTCGGATTCCATAGTGGATCGAGCGATACAGGTCTGTTTGGAACTCTTCCAAGACACTGCTCCACAGCCTAGAGTGAAAACATATCCACTCGTAGACTTAGACTCCTCTGAGTCTGCTATCCAGTTTGCATCACAGTATCCTTCCAGAACAGCAGGGTATCTATCATAACTTAACCGAAAGTTTAAAGTGTATTTAAGATACCTCAGCACTCTGAAAAGTGCATCCCAATGCTCTTGTCCTGGATTACAGGTATACCTACTTAGTCTACTCACTGCATAGGCAATATCTGGTCTCGTGCAGTTCATTAAGTACATCATATTTCCTATGACACGTGAATATTCAAGTCGCGAGACTCCATTGCCTTTGTTTTTCTTGAGTCTACAGGAAGGGTCAAAAGGAGTACTTGCAGGCAAACTGGTTAAATTTCTTCAGAACAGACTCAACATAATGAGATTGACTGAGACTGAATCCATTAGACTCCTTTCTAATTTTCATCCCTAGGATTACATCAGCAGGACCTAAGTCTTTCATATCAAAGTTCTCATTCAACATGTTCTTAGTGGAATTAATGATTTCTAAGGTTGTACCTAGTATAAGCATATCATCAACATACAGGCATACCATCACACAAGCATCATTGACAGATTTGGTGTAAACACATTTGTCAGCTTCATTTATTTTAAAACCACTAGAGAACATCACATGATCAAATTTTTCATGCCATTGTTTAGGTGCTTGTTTTAAGCCATATAAAGAATTTTTAAGTCTACACACCTTATTTTCATAACCCTTCACCACAAATCCCTCGGGTTGATCCATATAAATTTCTTCATCTAGTTCACCATTTAGAAACGCAGTTTTTACATCCATTTGATGTATCTCTAGGTTATGGATTGCAGCAATTGCAATTAGCAACCTAATTGAAGTTATTCTAGTGACAGGTGAATAGGTGTCAAAGAAATCTACACCTTCTATTTGTTTATAGCCTTTAGCTACAAGTCTAGCTTTATATTTTTCCACGGTTCCATCAACCTTACGTTTTCTCTTAAAGATCCATTTACAACCTATGGTTTTGCACCCTGGAGGTAAATCTACTATTTCCCAGGTTTCATTCTGAATAATAGAATCCACCTCAGTAATAGTGGATTCTTTCCACCATGGAGCTTCAGACGAAGTCATGGCCTCTTTGTAGGTTTGTGGATCAGATTCAACTAAACAGGTAATGAAGTCTGGCCCAAAAGATTTTTCTAATCTAGGTCTTTTGCTTCTTCTTGGCTCATAAACGGGTTCATCTTCTTCTACCGGCAATGAATGTCTAGAAGAAGGGACATCTAGAGGATCTACACGTATCACGCGAGATTCAGTTTTCATTGGAAAAACATTTTCAAAAAATGAAGCATCTCTAGATTCCAAAATGGTGTTCACACCAATTTCTGAGTTATTCGAACTCACAACCATAAATCTATAAGCAGTGGTGTGCTCGGGATATCCTAGAAATACACAATCAACAGTTTTAGGTCCTATTTTAGTCCTCTTAGGTGGAGGAATAGAGACCTTGGCTAAATACCCCTACACTTTGAGGTATCCATAAGAGGGTTGTTTGCCTTTCCATAATTCATACGGTGATTTTTCTGTTCCTTTAAGGGGCACTCTGTTCAGGATATAGCAAGCTGAGAGGAAGGCCTCCCCCCACAGGTTTGCCGGTAGTCCTGAACTGATTAACATGGCATTCATCATCTCCTTAAGGGTTCGGTTTTTTCGTTCAGCCACACCATTAGATTGTGGTGAATAAGGAGGAGTTACCTCATGAATAATGCCATGTTGCGCACAAAAGTCTCCTATAGGAGTTAGTATTCACCCCCACAATCAGACCTAACAGTTTTAATGGTGGTACTCATCTGGTTTTCTACTTCTAATTTATATAATTTAAACGCTTCAAGAGCATCATCTTTTCCTTTGAGCAAGTAGATATGACAGTATCTAGTACAGTCATCTATGAAGGTAACAAACCATTTTTTTCCACCTCTGGTTTGGATTGATTTCATATCAACTAAGTCAGAGTGAATTAACTCTAAGGGATTAGAAACTCTGTGGATATTTTTCTGAAAAGGCTTCTTCGCATATTTTGATTCTACACAAACTTCACATTTATGTTCATATACCAAATTTAATTTTGGAATGCAGCCAGATTTTTCCAATTTGTTCATTGAATTATAATTTACATGACCAAGTCTACCATGCCAAATATTCAATGAGACAACAACATAAGAAGAATCAACTTTATTAATTTCAGTAGAGATTACAGATAATTTGTAAAGGCCCTCAGCCTTATAGCCCTTTCCCACAAAGTCCCTACCCTTAGTGATAATCACTTTTCCGGACTCAAAAACAATTTTAAATCCCTTGTCATCTAGCACACCACTTGAAATGAGATTCTTGCAGATGTCTGGTACATGTAACACTTCATTCAATGTGAGGATTTTTCCAGAAGAAAGCTTCAGCGAAACCTTTCCTTTTCCTGCAACTTGTGCTGCAGAAGAATTACCCATATAGAGTTTTTCTCCCTCTCCTACTGTCTGGTAGGAGGTGAATATATCCTTGCTTCCGCAGACATGTTTGGTAGCTCCAGAGTCTACCCACCAGTCCCGCACATTGGTAACTAAATTTACCTCAGACACCGTGCCAGAAAATTCATTTTTATTACTTTCAGCCAGGTTTACATTTTGTTTCTTAAAATTCGCATCTTTGTGTTTTCTACAATGCATTGCCATATGGCCAGACACACCACAGACATAACAAGCTCCCTTAATCTTACCAATAGCAGACTTTGGTTTTTGAAATTTACCTTTTCCTTGAGGGCCAGGCTTGCGCTTGTTGTGGTCCAGACTGAGTGAAGCAAACTTGTGTTCGATCACATGAGCTTTGTTTGACATGTCTCTTGCAGAGGAGACATTATTGTCCTTTGAGCACAGCAACTCTTCAACTTGTATTTTCTTGCCCAGTTCTATCATAGTAATCTCACCAGTTTCATGCCTTAGTCTTCTCTTGTATTCGGCCCATGAACTTGGTAACTTTTCAATCACAGCAGATACTTGAAAGTTTTCAGAAATAGTCATACCTTCAGCAATGATTTCATTAATAGTTTTCTGCAACTCCAGGAACTGGTCAACCACAGATTTTTCATTCAGCATCTTGTATTGTAAAAACCGTGCAACCAGAAACTTTTTACTTCCTGCAGTTTCTGCTTCATATTTTTCTTGCAGTGCAGACCATAAATTGTGAGCAGAATAATCATCTTTAGCATTGTAAAAATCGTACAGAGAGTCTTCAAGGCAATTTAAAATATGATTTTTTGCTAAATAATTATTTCTCGTCCAAGTTTCCTTTTCCTTGGATGATTCAGGAGTATCTAGAGCTTTGTTATATGGTTTCAACACTATTTCATCAAGCATGTGGAAACTCAGGAAAAAGAGCATCTTCGACTACCATCTCTTAAAATCCTTACCAGAAAACTTCTGAGGTCTCTCAACAT
Organism: Papaver californicum; assembly: GCA_023531435.1. Classification (NCBI taxonomy): domain Eukaryota; kingdom Viridiplantae; phylum Streptophyta; class Magnoliopsida; order Ranunculales; family Papaveraceae; genus Papaver; species Papaver californicum. The sequence continues at coordinate 1,588,112 of JAJJMC010014238.1, read as the reverse complement.
CAGTCTTTGCCATTGTTACAGAAGATCTTTTGATTGCACAGCTGTATTGAGTTAAGAATGTTGGAAAAGTACCTTCCAGTAACAGAAAAACACAAACAACAGAGAACTTGAAGATGATTAAGGGAGGGTTAGAATGAAGCAGTACACACACTCAAGCACAGAGAGGTGAAGTCGCATGTTCAACAGACTGCCCTTAACTCAATATTTGCCAGGTACACCTTCAGGAAGATGCTGCTATACCCTTTCAGTGACAAACTTGAATTCAGGATAAAATCACCTGATACCAACCCAGCTAGCAAAGCTCGTTGGCCCGTTGTGAACTTAACAGAAGATTTATGAAAAATGAAAGTAAATTCTAGTCCGCAAATCAAAGCAGGAAGAGGGGAAAAGTCGTCAGGACAGTGGCTGCGACTGGGGTAAACGAAAACCTTAGCATTGTTGTTCTTTTATAGGAGAAGTATTCTTTTGAGTTTTAAAACGGTGAAAAATTTAATTTGAAATATTAAATCCCCATTAAAACAAAACGTTAAGATTTATAATTAAAACAAATATTTATGATTTTATTTTTCATTTAATTTAAAACGGTAAAATATTTATTTAAAGTAAGAACGTTTTCTCATTGATGGGTACACGTGTGCACTCGCAGGCACACTCCAAGCACGCGCCAAGCACACTCCAAGCACACGCCAAGGCTCGCGCCAAGGGTCGCGCCAAGGCTCACGCAAAAAACACACGCAAAAGCACACACAAGCACCACATGTATGCATTTGCCCACTAGTCCATTTCCCAAGTCCATATCCAATCCACTAGTTCTTTTCCTTATATAGAACGTTTGTGGTAATATGCATGAACTTCCTCCTTGGTTTGCCCAATGTGGGATAACCAAAGGTTTCTCATTCACTAAGAAGTGAAAATGGATGGCTATAATTCCACCCAAGTTTGGACTAGTGATCCTAGCACCCATCAAGCTAATTATAGTAATAAAATTAATTTAAGAAATAAACTCTTAATTTTTTTAGTAATAACCATTTTTATTTCCCAACAGTTTATACTCGTTGCATAGGTTTTTTAAAAAAAATTCTGACGATATAACATATACCAATATACGCCTTTTAGTTTTATTAATTCCAAGTTTTAACATATTAAAATAGATAAAAGAAAAAATACTAAAAAATGATTTTTTTCATGTTTTTCTAAAAAATTATGAAAATATAATTTTCAGATTCAAAATTCAGGTTCAAAATTCAGGATTTTTTTTATTTCTTTTTCTTTAATTTTTCCTTTTTTTGTATTTAAAAAAATCTTTTTTCTTAGTTTTGAACAAATGATCCAACTACAAACATATAACTTTTTTTTCTTTAAAACGAGAAAAAATAATATGTTAAAAGAATTAGAAAAAGTAATAATTTAGGATCATTTGGATTATTTTTTTAAATAAAAATTAAATCTGGAATTTTAAATTTTGAAGGATGTATTTATTTATTTTCCTGTGTGTAGTCTATAAATGTGACTTAAACTGGTTGGATAGAAAGTATAACAGAATAAGGTATTTTCTTAATTCCTTTCGAATAGAGCATTTTTCTAAAATAGTACTATATTTTAAGGTATTTTAAAATTTTCCCTTTTGGATATATATAAATGAACTCGTCTGAGGCTTTTATATGATCACTAATTAGCTTTTAGGAAAATTGTAACGTGGAGTGCAATTTTTTTTTATCTTGAATCGGATGTTAGAGTGCTTTTTGCAGTAACATAACGTTTGAAATCACTTTTATAAATCAATTCACTCATTCGGCTAGTTCGAGTATACAAACATAACATAAGGTAAATGAAAGAGGTGGAGAAAATGGGAACCAGCTTTACCTTTTCATTTGTTATTAAGTGGTTTTACTTTAAAATGTTCGTACAAAACCTTACATTCACGGCCTATACATAGGAAAGACTTGCATGGCATATTAAACAACAAGCCAACACGAGATTGCTTATATGTCACCACCATGTAAAACATGGAAGACATACTTATCTATTGAGATGATGTGGACCTTTAACAGATTCTCATTTTAACCAACTTGAGTCCAAAACTTCGATTATTCTCGATGGTAAAATGATAGGCCACCGATTTTACACAATACTCCCCCTTAAACTACCATTTTAAGCTTGTTGTTTCGTCAAAATTTTATTATAAAAATGCTTGGGATAGAAACTGAGTTCAGAAAGAAGTTGATCACCGTCGTAAATTTTCTCCATTGTCAAATATACGTCAGGAAGATCGTTTGGAAAAAAACTGAACGCCTGCGTCAGGAAAATTGTTTGGGACAAAACCTGAGCGTTGGAAGCTCATAATAGTATTGATGATGATATTTATTTTGCTTTGTTAATAATTTTATCGGAAAAACTGTGCCAAAAACTTGAACCAAATATTACTGGAAGTTGTTCGATAACTGCATCTTAAGGAAATTTATAGATACTCATATTTTTAGATGATGATCATTTTTCTAAGTTGTTATCTTATTAAAAACCTCGTCAGGAAAACCCAAAGGGACCAAACCTGAACGTAGGAAAACATATGTACTTAGAAAACTGATAGACCCGCAGATGTTGCCTTGTTAAAACCTTGCCTAGAAAAACTCAAAGGGACAAAAACCAGGACGAATGAAAAAGAGTACAACATTTATAACTACGGATAACATTGGACTCGCATGCCTCATTAAAACCTTGACAAGAAAAACCCAGTGGAAAAAACCCTGACTAAGGAAAAAAACTACATCATAAAAGTTCAAAGTATCAAATGTCCATATTCTTCCACGGCTTTACTCCCTCTGATGAGTAATCTTCTTAGTTGATCATTATACATGATAATAATGCATTGAATTCACGAACCATTTTGTAGTGTCTTCAATAACGTCCTTTACCCGAGAAAATTGGTCTGATTTTCCTTTGTACAATTTCTCAATGATCATCTGATTATGCCATCTTTTTATTCTCTACTAGTTTTATCTGAACAGTCATAATCAATCGGAGGAAGAAACAAGTATCCTCTACTACCAGACTATTAGCTAGAAAAATGTTTAGGTGCTTTAATAATCTTGCTGAAAAAATTTAAATCTCAAACTGTCTGATTAACTTTCTATATGGGAGACATTCTGCGATCTTTTATGCAAAAATCAAACATAGCGGTACAACAAATTAAGGTTTGAGTCGGTTTAGAAGTTTTTTTCATCTTTTCTTGACTAGCAAGTTAAGGTTTTTCTCCAAGTCAGTTAAGGGATCTTCATATATTGTTTTAAGCAGTTGAATTTGATTAATAAGAATTATTTTCTTAAATTTATTTTAAGTTTAATTGATTATTATTTAAAGTCGGAAAACCGAAGTCTAAATAATTATCGTTGTTCATAGTCGATATTCCTAAAAATATTTAAAATCTGAACAAAACCTTTGTTTTCTTTATCATCCGCTGTATCACATCTTTTATAACATCTAATGTGGATGTGGTGGTGGATTAATTGAATACGTAAATGCATGATTTTTTAAGTAATTTTCACATTTTTTTTATCTAATCTGATGTGCTTAAGCTTTATATGAATCTGATAATTTTAGGTTCTCGGAACAAAACGTGTGTTTATAGACCTGTTATTGATGATACTGAAGCAATTGTAAAATGATTGGAGAAGACAAACGAAAAAACTTTAATTGGAAATCTAAAAAATCTGTAACACTTTGGGGTATCCGAACCGACCATCCGAACCAGTCACTGATTCGACCGATACAGAAGCGAACCGATTTTGTCATCTTGTTTTAACGGTTTTTATTTCGATATAGTTCGGGGCATTTCTTCAGGATAACCCCATTTTAAGGTATTTTTCACATTTCCCCTTGTTATTATCGTTGTCGCCACTTCTTATTCTCATTTTCATTTTTGTATTTGGTAAACTGATGTAATTACTTTTGTAGAAAGTTGCAGTGAAAAGGCTTAAAAGGAATACCCGACGGCGACGAGGACGTGCAGAATGTCGGGCTGAGGTTCAAATGCTCAACTGCTTAGACCATTCGAACATCATCAGGATGATTGGCTACCATGATAAAGGATATCGTTTACGAGTTAATGCCGTTACGGTCATTGGATCTTCATTTATATGGTTAGGTTTCTTACCATCTTATGCATCATGATGACATAGTTATATAACAATTATAATAACTTACTTGGCCTTCAGGGTTGTAGACCATGAAATTGGCAAGAAGCCTCTAGACTGGAAGACTAGGATGAAGATAGCAGTGGGTGTCGCCAAGGCTTTAGACTATTTGCATAATCAAAAGAATCCTCCTGTAATTTATGGAGTCCTTAAACCATCTGGTATTTTGCTCGACGAGATATTTAATCCGAAGCTGTCCGATTTCAGTCTTGCAAAATTTGGTCCTACTTGGGATAACAGTAATGGGTCGTTTGGTTCGGGTAATTGGATTATGGGGTAATCCAATTCTTAGAATTGAATTCCAAAAAATGGATTCCTTAATAAAAAAAATAGTGATTGGTTGGGGAAATTGAATTATATAGTAATCCAAATATCTAATATCTCTTAAATACTCTTACTCTTTGAAATTCTATTACCTACACTAAATTGTTCAAAAATTTAAATTTTGGTTGACATAATTCAATTACATAGTAATTGATATGTCCCAAATCATTTTAATACCCTTCTTCCTCTTTGAGGAAATTATAATACGTAAAAACATGCTAATTTTAAATTTTAAAATTTTAAATTTCTAAACCAAAATATTATTTGTTATTATTCAAAACGAAAAATTAAAATTTTATGATGATAAAAGATTACTAACAGAAAATCCTTTATCAAAATACAAAATTAAATATTCAAAATACAAAATTAATCTTATATAAAGTTGCAAAATTCAAAATGCATATGTCTACAAATCCGATGTGATCACTACTCCTTTACTCAGTGACAAGGGGCATTTTCAATTTTTCAAATTTTTCGAAGTTCTGTAATTATTCAGTAAGATGTAAAATATGTAATTGAAACTTTTGGAGATAATCCAAGCTAGCTAATGAATAGATAAGAGGGGACGAAAATAAAAGCGCCAACTTGAAACATAAAAGACACTCTACCAACCAACGAGCTTCTCTACAAAAACTCTCTTTCCCTATAAACCAACTAAATACAGTAATGAGTCAACTTTAAAGCACCCATAAGCATGTGCTAGCTACTGAGAAAGACGAGGCAAAATATGGTTTGGGTTCAAAATTTGGATATACATTAAACCCTACTAGATCCACAAAATCTTAGGAAGAGAAGTGAAAGGTTAAGATCATCAGTCAACATCTATTTACGCGATGAGGAATACAGCCAAGACCAGTTGGATTCGCAGAGATCAGATGCAGAGATGCCATCATTGTCTTCCACATCAGTATCAGCGTTTTCCTTTACTAAAATTTCTGCAATGGCTTCTATGTCACACATGGATGCATAATGCAATGGAGTTTGGCCTTCATTGTCCTGAGAAAAACAGTGAGAGACATCCAGTAAAATCAATGAGAAATTAATATTGAGATAAGTCACCAACGACAATCTATTGCAAATAGATGTACAGACATTCCCAAAGCTCTGCAAAATTTTAACAAAAATATGAAGTGCTCAACCAATTTTTTTTACAGTTATCAGGAAATATGAAGTTTCCTTTCAATGTATGTGGCTAACTATGTTATAATATATATAGAGAAACTGTGCATGGTTCGAATGGTAAATCATCCAAAACCTCTGGAGTCATCCAAAACCCCTGGATACAAACATAAGATGCCAGATTCGATTGAAAATAATTATGCTCAACCTTTCGGAACTTGCTAGTTCTGTCATCTAATATGTGTAGCAACAACTGTAGAGTTTAGTCAATTGACACCGACGAATCCATTTGCTCTAGCTAGCAGGGAAATGGTAAGTGTAAACTTGACGATCTAGTAGGTGGCAAGAACAAGAAACAGGAAAGATGCTATTTATGGCATTACCTGGGCATTCACGTCATCATTCTTGCTAAGAAGTAGCTCTACCTGGGCATTCACGTCAGAGCAAATCAAGTTTTAAAAGATGCAATTCGACGTGAACAGAGGCAGGCTGCAACAAGATCACGAAGTCCAGAAACAATTTCTGAAAGACGTGCACCCAGAAATGAAAGAGAAAATACGGATCAGAGGATGGTGTTAGTAGGATCATCATCATGAGCCAAGAGACAGAGAGAAAATCAAGAAATTCAACGTACACAATGGCAAAAGTGTATTGAAGCAATGGAACAAATGAAAGAGGAAATAAAAGGACTGAAAAAGAAAGAAGGAGGAAGAATAGAAGAAGTGTTAAAAGAGGCCAAGCGTACACCGTTGGCTCAACGATTGACAAATGTTCCATTGCCAAGAGAGTATATCATCCCTGTATCTGAATGCTACGATGGAACAAAGGATCCAACCTCACATTTAAAATATTACAATCGAGTGATGTCACGATGGGATGGACATGAAACAATTATGTGCCGATGTTTCCCTTCAAGTTTAACAGGTTCAGTATCACTGTGGTATGATAGATTACCTGAGAGTTCCATTGAGTGTTATTCACAATTAGTGAGGAAATTTCTTGAAGCTTACATGTACAACAAACCCGTTGATTCGGGAATAGATAGATTATATTCCCTTACATCATGGCCAGAAGAAACGATACGATCTTATACCACCCGATGGCATACAGTGTGTCAAGCGATTGGAGATGTTGACTCAAGTACTGCAATAAATCATTACAAGTGGGGAATCGCTGACCGGAGATGTCAGCTTTTTATTGAAATTCATCGTAATAATCCCAAGACCGAGGGACAGCTCAGAGAAATAATAGAAACATGTGCAAGGTTGCAAGATGTCCAGGAACAAGGTCCAAGAAGCAATTCACAAAATGAGGGAAGCATGAAAAAGACAAATTCAGTTGAGGTATCAATAGAGCAGAAAAAGAAATTTCCTCATAAATCAGAATCAAAGGAATCAAAGCGCCCACGGCAAGGGGATAATAAAACATTTGTGCAACGATTTCAAGAAAGAGTGTTTACAAAGTTCAATATCTCATATACCGAATTATTTGATATCATAAAGGTTAAACCAGATTTTCAATGGACATCATCAAAAGGCAATCAGCCTGAGTTTACGCAACGATCAAAAGATTATTGTGAGTACCACTGTTATAAAGGTCATGCAACAGAAAACTGTAGGAATTTTATTATGCTGGTACAAAAAATGATAGATGCAGTAGAATTAAAAGAATATATTCAGAGGACCGAACCAGTAGCTAGACCCGACAAAGGCAAAGCAGTGCATATTCCGTATAATGAACGCACCATTAATGTAATATCATACTCAGAAAAAAGAGATACTGATGTGAATGCTGCAATCAATAAAAAGTTGTGTAAAAGGATTCAAAATCATGAAATTTTTAAGGTATCGGGAAGAATAACGGAATCCTGGGAAGACTGGATGGCATCTCCTTTAACTTTCTCAGCGAGGGAAGTAAATCAAGAAATTGAGATGCACAATGATCCATTAGTCCTCACGTTACCAATGTCAGGATGGAATGTTAGAAAAATCCTTATGGACGGGGGCAGCTCGTTGAACGTTTTATTTCATAGCTCATTTTGCAAAATGGCGTTCACAAAAGATCAATTACTCCCATCTCGGTATATGATTTATGGATTCAATGGAATGGCCTCAAGACCAGAAGGAGATATAGACTTGCAAGTATCAGTTGGACCAATCAACATTCTAACGAGATTTAGTGTAGTAGATGCTCCATCTCCGTACAATGCAATCATTGGGAGACGCTGGGTACACCAGTTAAAAGGTGTAATTTCCACTTATCACCAATATTTGCGATTTCCAACACCACAAGGCGAAATGGAGATCAAGGGGGATCAAGATGAATCTAAGTTTTGTATAATGGCGGAGGTAAGAATGCATGAAGAGCAGGAACAACAACAGCGAGAAAGGAAGAAAAACCATAGGACCGAAGTAAAGGAAAATGAAATTAATCAATACTTGAAAAGGAACATTGAACAAGAGTCAACAAATGAGTTAGGAGAAAGCAGCAAGAGCCAAGAAAATTCAATAAGTCAGCAGCTTGAAGGACCCTCATAGCAATTAAAGGGAACTCCAACTCCAATCGGGAATCCAGAACAAATTTTCACTTCTATAGAAGAAACTAAAATTGTAAATATTGGCACTTTAGAATGGCCCAAGAGAGTACAGATTGGAACTTTGATGAAAGAAGATGTGGAGCAAAGTTTAATCAAATTACTTCGTGATTTTATAGATATATTTGCATGGAAAATGGAGGATATGCCCGGGATAGATCCGAACATTATACAGCATGAATTACGAATACGACCCGATGCTACACCATTTTGTCAATGGATACGCAAGGTTGCATCGGAGTATCACGATCCAGTTGAAAAGGAATTAGCAAAGCTTCTAAGTGCAGGATTTATTCGAGAAGTACGATATCCAACATGGATTTCTAACATGGTGATCGTTCCGAAAAAGAACGGTGGAGTAAGAATTTGCATAGACTTTACCAATTTAAACAAAGCTTGCCCAAAAGATAGCTATCCACTTCCTAATATTGATCAATTGGTGGATGCTGTAGAAGGCCACGAAGCATTATCTTTTATGGATGGTCAATCGGGATATAATCAAATTGCACTTGCTGAAGCAGATCAGGAGCACACATCATTCTTTACTCCTCGGGGGTTGTATTGCTATACCAGGATGCCGTTTGGGTTAAGGAACGCGGGAGCAACATATCAGCGTTTGGTTGATGCAATTTTCAAACCATGGATCGGACAAATATTAGAACTTTATGTCGACGATATGTTGGTAAAAAGCAAATTATCAATTAACCATCTACAAGACCTCGCTGAAATCTTTGGTGCGTTACGAAAGTACAAGATGAAGGTTAACCCGGAGAAATGCACTTTTGGTGTTTCATCGGGGCGTTTCTTGGGTTATTTGGTTATAAAAAATGGAGTAGAAGTAGATCCAGCTAAGATCCAAGCAATAACAGATATGCCATCACCCAGCAGTATTAAAAGTGTACATAAATTAAATGGATGTCTGGCTGCTTTAAACAGATTTATTGCCAGATCATCAGAACGTTGCAAACCTTTCTTTGAAATACTCAAGAAGAAAAATAAATTTGAATGGAACGATCAATGTGAACAAGCATTCCAAAGCATAAAGAAGCATCTAGCTACATTGCCAGCATTACAGAAGCCGGAACCAGAAGAGATATTAGCTTTGTATATATCGGCAACAGAAGATGCAATCAGTGCAGTGATGGTACGGACCAATGAAAAGATAGAAAAACCAATATATTATATCGGCAAAACCCTTAATTCGGCAGAAAGAAATTATACAAAGATCGAACAACTCATCTTATCATTAGTGTTTGCCACTCAAAAGTTACGTACTTATTTTCTCACACATTATGTTCGTGTCCCGAGCAAGGCACCATTACAATCAGTACTGAAAAATACTGGAAAAGTTGGAAGAATCGCTAAATGGAACGCCCAGCTAGAACAATTCAATATCATTTATGAGTTGCAAGCCGCACAAAAATCTCAAGTTTTAGCTGACTTCCTTGCAGACTTCCCAATTGAAGAAGAATATGAAATTAAAGGATTACCCGGATGCGAGGAAGAAGACCCACAAGATATTCTGGACTCGGCAAACTCTCAAAAGTGGGAAGTTTTTGTTGATGGATCCCGAAACAAAGAAGGAGCATGAATTAACATCGTGATTATTACACCAATGGGAGATCGAATGATTCATTCTTTTCGTCTTGAATTTGAAGAACATACAAATAACATAGTAGAATATGAAGCTGTGGTTCATGCTTTAAAACTCATCATTGAATTGGGAATCAGCAATGTTCGACTTACAAGTGATTCACAGTTGGTAATTCGACAGCTCGAATTAAAATATCAAACACTTGATGCAGATTTAGCACAATATAAAAATCTTGTTCAAATTTTAGCAAGCCAAATCCCAAACCTTACTTTCCGGCATCTATCCCGAGACAAAAATCGACATGCTGATGCTTTGGAATTCATTTCTTCCATGTTAAATGACCCTAGTATGACAGCACTCAAAGTCGGAAGAATATATGAACCCTTTATCCAGATAAGAGTACTTCATAATATGGAAGAAAATGTAACAGAAAAAATTCATGATCCTGCAATGCAAAATGTTCCATTTATACCTCAACAAATAGGTGATCAAACAAGTGAACCGGATTGGAGAATTCCGATTCATCAATACTTACAAGATAACGTATTACCTACCAATTCTCAGGAAGCAAGAAAAATTCAACTCAAATCAGATAATTACCAACTTCGGGATGGAATTTTGTATCGAAAATCAATTCTCGGACCATTATCCCGATGCCTATCACAACAGGAAGGAATTCGGATACTTAAAGAAATACATTATGGGGATGCAGGAAACCACAGTGGAAGACGATCACTTGCATTAAAAGCCAAAACCCAAGGTTATTATTGGATATCCATGCAAAACGACTCAGACAGTATGGTACGAAGATGTGAAGAATGCCAACGATTTGCAAAAAAGATCAAAGCACCATCCACATAACTCAATTCTATACTCAGTCCATGGCCATTTGCAAAATGGGTAGATATTGTCGGTCCGTTAGTTGAGGGAACCAAAAAGAGACGATATTTAATAGTGGCTACTGATTATTTCACCAAGTGGGTAGAAGCAAAAGCATTAGCTCGGATCAGAGATTCCGATGTATTTACATTTTTATTTGAAAATATCATATGTAGATTTGGAATCCCAGCAGCCATAATTTCCGATAATGGACAGCAATTTCAAGGAAGAAATATTGATATGTTGTTTAAGGCATATAATATTCAACAATACAGATCCACACCATTTTATCCCCAAAGTAATGGACAAGCCGAATCCACAAATAAAACAATAGCAATGCATCTGAAGAAGACACTGGATGGGTATCACAAACGTTGGTGTGAACAATTGCATAATACATTATGGGCATATTGCACCACGAGAAGAGAATCCACTGGAGAATCACCTTTCCTTCTCGCATATGGTGCAGAAGCAGTCATACCAACTGAAATCATTCTACCCACGACAAGAACAGAAGCATGGGAGAAAAATTTAAATACAAATCTAATGTTACAAAATTGGATGATTTAGAAGAAAAGCGGGAAGTGGCACTCCAGAAAATGGAGAACTATCAAAGAAGGTTGGCACGGGATTACCACAAAAAAGTCAAGTCCCGAAACTTTATCCAAGGACAATATGTATTACGACAAATCCCTGAATACCATCGGGACAAAGATGCTGGAAAGTTCGCACCAACTTGGGACGGTCCATACGTAATACACGCATCAGCTGGACAAGGATCGTACTATCTCCAAAATATGCAAGGAGAAACCTTACAACATCCTTGGAATGCACGATACCTAAAGCTTTATTATCCATAAAAAATAGCACAATTTTGGAAGCCAACACAGGTATTTATGTCTTTATCTGATCCTTTATTTTACAATGAGATTCTCTCTGAGTTTATACTTACAATAAAATTCAAATCCAGGAACATCTTATTCTAGAAAAACGCTTCGATTGGCGACATAATCTAAATTCAAATCCAGGAACATCATATTCTGGAAAACGCTTCGATTGGCGACATAATTAAAATTCAATCTTAATGCCCAAAGAGGTACATGTCTTATTGGAATTTGAATAAATTCAAAATTTCTAATAAAGAAGGAATGCCTAACTTATGGTTATCATTTTCAGAGTACGTTCGGGACCAACCCTGTATCTTACCCCTGGCCCGGGTTTGTTTCGTATGTGTGGGATCTCGAATTATATGTTTTGAGGTATATACACTTCCATCCATTGTACTTCTGAAACAATATGATTAACCTAAAGATTTTATAAATATCATATTTTGTGCAGGAACAATATTCAGAGCACAGACCAGTCAAAAGTAAAAAATCGCAAAATGATGTTCTCAACAATAATAAGTCAAGCTTCAAAATAAGAGAGGATCGGGACACAAGGCTAGAAATCTAAAAATGAAGCTACGAACAGTAAAAGCCAAAAGCAAGTACAACTACACTTCAGGGTTGGACCGTCGGGGTGGTTAAGGAGAAACTACCGGAACAGGAGCACGACCATTCAACACAGAAGGATCGGCTTGAGCCCGATCCAAGGCAGAATTGAATGACATTGCAATCTTAGCTTTGGCATCTTGTCTTACCCAGACGACATAAGCATGGCTATAATCAACTTCCGATTGAAGATCTTTAATCTTTTGCTGATCCTGCTTTACTTTCTCCTTTCCAGCATTTAATTCCTTTAATAGTTCATCAGTTCTTGATTGTATTTTTATCATTCCTTGATCTTGAACACGTAGTTGGGATTGTAAATCCCGAAGTTTGATCGTATTCAGGGCCACATTTTTCTCTGAAGTCTTCAGCTCTTCAGAAATGTTTGCTATTGTATTGTTTGCAATGTTAAGTTCAGCTCCTGCTACCGTAGCTCGGCCATTAGCTTCATTCATCTTCTTTTCTAGCACTGAAAATCAGAATGAATATTAGATAAACCATATAACACCATCAATAAAACAACCATATAACTAAACATATACCTCTAACTACAGATTTAAATTCTGCTTCTTTAAGGGTTAAAGTATTCAGAGCTTCCTGATACTTGGATTCCGCTCTATTACGTCTCCAGGTATTCAACTCAATACTATCGGACAACTGTGTTAATTTCTTCTTAACCAGTTTCATATCCATATTTACTTCTCTCGCATGATTGTTCAACTGAATCATCCTACGCTGGAACATAAACAGAGATTCCAAGTCTCCCTCTGATCCCATAAATGAAAGGCAGAATTTCAAAAAAAATAAATAAATAAAAATATATATATATATATATATAACTGGAACGAACTATAGGATCGTACTCAATATAGATAAATACCACAACGAACCATAGGATCGTACCCAATATAGGTAAATGCTGGAACGACTATAGGATCGTAGTACGAACCCAAAATAAAACATGAACTAAGAAGTAAGGACAAACCTTGATTCTGATCTTGAAGCTTTTGATTTTGATCCTCAAAATTTTGAAGCTGTTGCTGTTGCTGTTGTTCTTGTTGTTGTTGAAGTTGTTGTTGAAGATTGTTATTTTGTTGCTTGAGATTTTCAATTTCTCGCTGCAAATTCTCATTTCCACTCTTTGCCTTTGACGTCTCGTTCTTGAGCATCAGCTCCATCATTACGGCCTGAGCCTTATAAAATTTGTACGCTGCAAATGTACAATCGGTACCGTACTTAAGTTGAGCGAGAGCTTGCTGTGGAAAAGAGTATGATGAACCCTCTGCCATGGTCAGAATTTCACTCAAAGAAGAAGGAAGACTGAGCGGGTATGTTTGATCGAAACACTCGCCTTCGAACCAAGCATCACTGGTACTATCCAACGAAGCCGCACCAAATGAAGCCCGCAGCCTAGCCATTGAGGCACTATCGGACTTCGATGGATCGTGCCGAGCGGAAGTATTTAGAAACCCTTTGGAGACAAACCATTGAGCTTCACCATCTTCACCTGCAAGAGTAATTCCCTCATCTTCTTCAGAGAAAGGCCATTGAATGGGAGGATCAGCATCGGGCATTTCATCATCGCTATCATAAGCGGGAATGGCAGGTCGAGCTGATGTTCCGATGGGGGCATCTGATGTATGAATAACTTCAGAAGCATTTACATCCCCAACAGGGTGCGGAACATCAGGAACGACTGAAGTGGGAACGCTTGGAATTGTACTTTCAGCATTAACTCCTTCAGAAATCTGATTGTACATTCAGCATTAACTCCTTCAGAAATATCATTTCTTTGTTCTTCTACAATAACATTTTCATTTTCAAAATTTTCTTCAACAGCAGCAGCTTCGATCAATTTTACTATATTTTTTTCTTCAATAGCAACATCGTCTACTTCCTCTTGAGGTAATCCAGAAAAAACTGTTATTGTACCACTGCAAGGGGCAATGTGCTCTATTTCAAAGGTAAAAGGAAGAGGAGAAAAAGAATCGAAGATATTGGAGGGAGCAGTGGTGTTTGGAACAGCTTCAGATATAGATGAGGGTACGGAAGGCTGATCTGGAGAAAAAATAGGTTCCCCCACGCTAACGGGAACAGCGTTGATGATAACATGCTGTCCCGATACTTCTGTTCGGGCCGAACCTTCAGCAGTAGTTATAAGAGCGGAACTGCTGCACCCCTCAACTAAATTATCTCTAATTTCCCCTTCTTCTGCTTCGGAAGGGTACGCTGGTCTTCTCAATTTCCTCTTTTTCTTTGTTTCTTCAGGAAAAACTAACTTACGTTTTCCTTTACCTTCAATAACTTCTTCTTCTTTAACTCTTTGTCTTCCCTCAACAATTTGAATACCAAGACTTCGACGTGGAGGAGGAGGAGGAGGAGGGACATCATTGACAAGGTCAGAATCAGGTTCAATCTGAAACGCAAACGTTTGTCCCGTAAGGAATAATTTAACAACAATTCATAACAACGTTGAAATAAAGAGTAACACAAACCTTATAATCGAACTTGTAGTCCTCGAAATTCAACCGCCAAGGGAAATAGCCTGGGAATCGATTTCGAAGCACTTGAATTTCATTGTTGGAAATACTACCATAAATCCAAGGACCTTCAATTACAATTGGAGTGCGAGACCATTTATAGTCATGATCCTGACGAATTCTCTCCTTTGTGGGAAAATCAAGCTTGGTCTTGGGAATATATTTGATTTTGGGATCATCAATTTCGTATAACAAGGAAAATCCCGAATGACTTTTGCGAGCGGGACTAACGCTCCATTTCACATAATTTTTCTTTGAGATGCAATCTCCATATGTGGCCTGAAAATTTTCAACAGTATAACTACTGCGTTCTGTAAAATCTGGAACGTAGCAAGAAACATTAGTCCGCCCTTCGCTTCGAAGATAATATTCGTCAAGAATACGCCACCAATTTCCATTATACTGAGTAATGGATTGAGCAAGTCCATGGGGAGAACTACCACGAGTTGCAAGGACTTCAAATTGAAAGGGATTCTCTTCTTCGTATAAAGGAATGCGAAGTCCGGCCTCTAAAGCACCAGTAGAAATTAATAAACGATTGGGGGAATAGTTAAACCTCTTCATCGCACCTAAAGTTAACACATCGGAATTTGGATCAAAAAACGAGACTTTGAAGTCCTCAATATCATGTCTCATCTTAAAGTTTTCAATGTCCATTGTTCGATAGCTACAAGATGCTTGAGAACGCTTGTTTCTAGAAAAGGGGTTAACATTTGCAGAAGCCTTAGGAACCGGGTTACGAAGAGGCCGAGGCACGGCATATCTAGAGGAAGAAATTCTAGCAGGTCTTCCAGATTCTTGATGGTCACCGGAAGCATTGGGATTCCTGGACGACATGATGTTTTACCTGGAAAAAAAGTTTTAAAGGATCAAAATACGAAGGAATCAATTCAATCATATCTGTGAAAAGCTAATCATGAATTAAAGTAAGATACCCAAAAGAAAATTTTTAACGTACCTGAAGAAAGGAGATAAACAATTACTTGATCAAAGGAAAAGTAAATATGTCCGGTGTTAAAAGCTCCTAAACGATTGGGATGACGAAAGTACTTGAAAAAACTCAAGGAAAACAGTGAACAACAACTTTAAGAGGTAAAAGATAGAAGTGAAAAAGACTGCATCATATTTAAAGCAAAGAATACAAACCGTCACAATTTGGAAAGGCATTAATTAAAGGCAAAGATTTGATTTCCTCGAAAAAAGGAGTAACTGATACAAACGTGATAATAAAAGTTACTGCTTCTGAAAAGTTCGCATAACGTGAGAAAAGAGGTGATGGAAAAGTAGGGAATAATAATTGTTCTTTTACTTTTTTCAAAAACCTTGGATCGACCGTTAAGATTTTTTGAAAAAAAAAGAAGCAGGGGGCAAGATGTTGGGAAATAAAATAAGAGCGACACGTGTAAGACGATTAAGAAAGAAACAATGAAATTCAAGAAGGATGAGAAGCACACAATCAAAGCCATATGAAAGTATCAAAATGGGACAGATGTGAAAGACTGAGCAAATCTCTGCATGATCGACACGTAAGATCGGGAAAGTAACATCACACTGATCGAAACAGACAGCATTAAATGCATATGGAACGGGAAAGAAAGAATAATGATGAGCATGGAGCGGGAAAGTAAGGCAATAATTACTTTTGTGACACGTATGATCGGGACAAAGTTGATTCTCAAGGAACGACGAGCACGTGTAAACCATGCAAGGTAACGCATCAAAGAGAAAACATGACCTGCCAATCTTATAAACATCCGATCCTAATATAATAAGGAAAACGATAGAGGGTATCGGGACAAGAGGGACCCACTACTAAATCTATAAATAGAAGAGAGCATTCAACGAAGAAGAGGTCGGAAAATTGAGAAGAGAAAGAGAGGAAGGAAGATTAAGAAGAGCAGAAGGAAAAAGGTTATTAGGTATGTACTGTGGATGATTAAATCCAAAAGATAAGACATTCATGATAAAATTTCTTGCTTTTAATAGAAGATGTATTTGGAATTGTAGTTTTGATCAGATTTATGATCTGTAAATGATTGGACTGTTAAAATGTTTATCAAATCATTATTCTTAAAGATGATTCTATGTATCAGCTCATTTATTAAAATCTTATGTTGACATAACCACTACCTATGAAAGCAAATTAAAAGAAACTCACAGAAGAGATAACCATAGCTTTGAAACATACCTGAATTTTGAAGATTTTTTATTCAGAGGAAGATGTACGCGCAAACTGGAATTCTGCCATGAAAGTCAGCAAGACCTCCTCTTCTCATCTTCAATGTGGTCAAAGTTTTTATGAACTATATATACTGGAAAAATTCCATATTCATTTCCATGTCCCTAATCTCCCACGTTGAACAACACTCTGTCACTAGTCAGCTGACAAGACAGAAAATCATCACACTAAAGGCTACACATTCAGTCTAGTCAGTTAGAAACTCTTTAGAGACTACACATTCCGTCTAGCCAGTTAGAAACTCTTTAGATCTAAGTCAAAGCTGTTAATCTCCACAACCTCATGTAGTCACCAGTCGCTAGTCACCTTCTCAATCTCCCATTTTTCTGTAGATGAAACCACACCTATGGCCAAGAATCCACCGGTGAACAAGGCCCCTAAATTTTCCTCCTTACCTAACTAAATCTTTAACTAACAGAAACCTCCGACCGGCATATCATGATATAGGCTCTGATCTTTGTGTGAACCAATACTATGATATATATCCATGGTAGAGATTTGTTATATCTATTGAATTGAATCCATTTGTTAATGAAATTAGGGTTTGTGAGTAGATAAAACCATACCTTTGAAACAGACCTGAGTCTGTAGATTGCATTGAGTGGAAGATAGAGGAAGATTCCTAGATAGATGTCTTCAGATATGAAATCTGTGTTTTGGGTTATCATATTAGAAGATGGAAAATAACTGATCATCATATTTGATTTTGTTGATTGGAAATCAGAGCAGTGGGATTGGGGATTTGGTGAGAGGTTTATAAGCTTCAGCTTCACTACAGAGAACAATATACAGAGAAGGAATTTTCAGTTTCTTACACGTGTAATGATGACACCTGTTTCTTACACGTGTGTAATGATGATGAAAAGTAAGACTACTTGCTGATTGTTCTTAGACAGTGGTACAGCCGTACAGCAGGGGGCGAAAGGGGGTTTTCTTAGTAGAAATTAACGTTTAATCCACTTTTTCGTTAAGATTTTGGACGCTTTAAGTTGGTCTATTTAAACCCATAACAATTTAGCTCCAGAAGGGAGCATCAAGAATAAGATTCATGGATAATTCTTAACTCCACTATTCGATTTTCTCGAATTTATATGCTAAATGTGTTAGAAATGTTTAACTGAAAATGGGGGTTTTGGTTTAATTTGTGGTTGTAGTTTAGGAGTGAAACTGCTGGCTTGTGTTAAGCCGTCTGAGATTTTATTAAAGCCAATATTGAAGGATGTTACGATCGTCAAAATTACTTATCCAACACGGTATTTATACTTCTGATTCCTTTGTACTCAAATTATATGCTTTAGTGAACATTGTCATTTGGAAAATTTCATACTGCAAGCAATGAGTGCACGAACTCGTATGTGGTGGGCCTTATGACCACACGAGAGTGTGTGCACTCCTTTAGGTGCAATGAGTCATGCTTATTGTTATTATATCATAATGAATTGATTTTTCGAGGAATGGATTTTTGCAAAAGGGTCTTTAGAGTTCAGTGTTGCCTTCGTATATATAAGTCTTCAAACTTGATTGTTCAAGACTCCTAGTGCTGGAGTTTACATAAATGTTTAAAATGTGAAATTGATTGAGCAAGAAATGCTCAGAGAATTTTTTTGTAATTTGAATGTTTTGCAGTATTACACCTTATAAATTCACTTTGAATTGTAGGTTGAGAATTAATTTAAATGACCGGGATCTGTTTTGATAGCTAACGATATCTTACAGGCTTTTATGGGTGTCACTGGACCTACTGCAATGAGTTAGGATGAGGCATTCACATGCTTAGTAAGTAAAAGGAAAGGGTTCTCATGTTGCAAACTGAATACTAATAGAAGTTCTAACCCTTTTTAACTTTTTTCTATGAGTAGATATGTAACCTTGTCCAATTGATAAACCGTTTGTTAAAATCTTTACTATGTATTGCGTAAGGGTCCTTATGAAATCTTTACTAGTCTGAGTTGAATAATTTAACTTCCTTTACTGAAGATCATCTGTAAAACACTCATATTTTTTTATAATATGCACATAGGTGTACACATGTTGATTCTTAATGTGTACATAATTATATACATGTAGATTGTTAGTGTGTACATAGTTGTACACTTGTGGATTTGTTAATGAGTACGTAGTTGTACACATGTTGATTGTTAGTGTGTACATAGTTGTACACCTGTAGATTGTTAGTGTATACATAGTTGTATACATGTTGATTGTTAATGTACGTAGTTGTACACATGCTGATTATTAATTGTACAAAACTTTATTATACCTTGATGCATCTTTGATATCAATGTTTTGTGGTTTTATGTATTAAATTTAGGGACTCATAAACTCAAATGGTAGAGAGCCCAAGCCCATCACAAGATTTGTGGAGGTTGATG
The DNA here is from genome assembly GCA_023531435.1 of Papaver californicum. Classification (NCBI taxonomy): domain Eukaryota; kingdom Viridiplantae; phylum Streptophyta; class Magnoliopsida; order Ranunculales; family Papaveraceae; genus Papaver; species Papaver californicum. The sequence goes on along the minus strand of JAJJMC010014238.1, from coordinate 1,568,772 downwards.
GTTCAAATCCATCTGAGTTTCCATGTTATGTTTTGATGGTACATACTGGTGCACAAGTGTAATTCCCATGAAATAGATCTGTTTGAAGTTGAATATGGTTTATTTGTTCCATGTTTTGTAGGGTGTACATATTGGTGCACCAATGTATTTTCCATGAAAAATAGGTTTGCATGCGTACCAATGATCGATTTGATGTATGGTTTATAGGTGTGTACATAATGGTGCACCTGTGTAATTCCCATGAAAAAGTAGGTTTGTCTGTAGTTATGAATGATCGGTTTTATGCATGCTTTGCAGGCAGTAAGGGAATTAGGGGGTGGCTGAGGTGTGCTCCAGCCACCCCAAAACTTTTAAATCCTACCCTAAAAACCTTTTTTCAAGGGTAATTTTTGAAAAAATATTTTATAGCCCTCCTGGAACTATGAACTTAGCCCACCCAGATTTTCGATCCTGCTTCTGTCGCTGTTTCCAAGGTTGTACATATTGATGTACTAGTGTGATTCTCATGAAAAATGTATGCGTGTGTGTATGAATGATCGGTTTTATACATGTTGTGTAGGTGTGTACATAATGATGCACCAATGTAATTCCTAAGAAAAAATAGGTTTGTATGTATGGTTATGAATAATCGATTTTATGCATGTTTTGCATGGGTGTACATATTGGTGCACCAACGTAATTTCTATGAAAAAGTAGGTATGTGAATGAGTATGAATGATCAATTTTATGCATGTTTTGTAGGTATGTATATACTTGTGCACATGTGAAAAAATGACTATATAAGCTTATAAAAATTTTATACATGTGTACTTTTTTATACACATGAGATAACCATGAACATTAAAAATTTTAAAAAATAAAAATTATATAGTCATATGGGTACTCTTTTTGTAGATCTCGGAAAGAGCTTTCCGAATGCATAAAGTTTGCGAATTTTGGATGAGCGGCTTGAAAAATAAATTGTTTTTTTAATTATTTTTATATTATTTAAAATTGTTGACATCATCATGAGTTACTTGGATTAAACTGTAAATATTTGGACTAACTTATAAATCAGGCAGGTTATTTATGTACTTTTTATATTTAAATAAATAAAGGACTAAATTTTTACTTAGTTGAATGGGTCAGGACTAAACTGCCAATTTCTGGACATATTTGGACTAAACCGTTATTTTTCTATTTTCTTATCAACACCGGATACGCTTCCGTAGTTAGTAAGTGGGAGTAAAGGTGTAAATTAAGTCGTGCCAAACATGAGAGCACAGCTCAGTCCAACAAGCTAAAATTTGAGCCCAGCCCAGTCCAGCACGACATGATACGGTAACTTTCTAATACCTCTTTTACGTAAAACCTTTTGAGTTTGAAGATCCTTCGCACAGAAATGAGAAGGATGAAACTCAAAGAAGCATTTATTATCTTTGGTAAATTGTAGAACATAAAGAAGCTTCTTAGAAATTTCAGGGACATATAACACAATGTTCATAAGAAAATTAGCAAAATGAGAAGAACCAATGTGAGTATTAGAAAAACCTGCACCATTGCCAACTTTCACCTGCTCAGCACCTTGATACTCACTATGCATATCGAGATTACTCAGATCATTGTTGATATGGTGAGTGGCACCAGAGTCAGATGTCCAACCCTTACCACCATACATCCCTCACCACCAGCAGAAGCAGGGAAAGAAAAATCATCAGTATAAGCAGCATATGCCTTAGGATCTGAATTCCAATATTCATCCATGGAATCTTTGTAATAACAATAATCATAGTTCACCTGATAAGCTTGAGGGTGGTCAGAAAAACCTTTATTGTATCTAAATCTACACTCAAGAGCAGTCTGACTTGATCTAACACAAATCTGGCGAACAACAGATACGTGATTGTGAAAGAAATTATGAGGTCTACCACCATAGCCACCTCTATTACTACCACAGTCATATCGAACTCCACGATAACCACCACCACCACGAGCTCGAAAATTAAATCCACTACTATTATTATAATGTCAATCATTATGAGTTCGAAAATTAGAATTTGGATTAGAATTTGCTGAACCAAATGAGTATTGTTGAGTAGATGAATTTTGAATAATATTAGCAGAAGCAGAAGATAGATCTAAAGGAGAATCAGCTAGTTGATGTTCCTTACTTAACAACAGACTAAGAAGATCAGAAGAGGTGATTGAATCCAAGATTTTAAGTTGTTGTGTATTGATTGATGTACGAAAAGCATTGAATTCAGATGGTAAACCGTTCAAAATATGAAAAACAAGATCCTCTCAAGAACAGGTCGACTTACTTGAGGGAGTTGATGAGCAATAGATTTTGCTCGACTGAAGTAGGCTTGCATCGATTCTGATCTTTTCTTTAGATGTTGAAGTTCATTCTTCAATTGCATCAAACGAGATTTCACAGTAGAGTTGTAATTGGTCTCCATCTTTTTCTAGATATTGATCGATGTTGCATAACCAATCACAGATAAATGAGTTTCATCAGATAAGTGCGACAAAAGCCAGGAGAGAAGCAGTTGATCTTGTTCAATCCGTTGTAGATACAACATATTTTCAATTGAAGCTTGAGTAACAGAATTACAAGAGAATTCAGCTGGTTCTGGACATGAACCATCAACATACTTGTACAGATTAAAGCTTCGTAGAAGTGGAACAATATGAGACTTCCAGATAATAGAATTTATGGAATTAAGCTTAGCAGGAGGAGAAATGCTAAGTTTTAAGGGACTTGGAGATGGATTTGATACTTTATTTGTTGTATGTGCCATTGAATAATGAAATGTAAGAAGATTTGATAAAGAAACTTGAAGTTTCTGTAAAGAAGATGAAGATTAAAAGGAAAAAAAACTCTCCTAAAACTAGGCTTAGGTATGCTCTGATACCATGTAAAGAACACTGAGTTAGTGGACAAGGTTCTGATCATCTAAGATAACCAGAGAGGGGAAACAATTGTATTTAAACAAAAGAGAGAAAACAGACAGAGTCAATATAGGTGACCCTTTACCAGACTAAGACAAAGACTAACGTACAGTAAAAAAAAATTAATTAAATTGTCACTCTCACACATGCGAACTACACGAATCACAATGTGCCAACAGAGTCAATCAAATTGTTTGGAAAAAAGCGGATCTTTACCGTAAACAATCTTGATGATGATGACGACGTAAAATATGAAAAGAAATATAAACCAATAAATAAAATGTAAATAAAGAACACCGGATATTTAACATGGATCGACAAGCTAATTTAACATGGTTCAACAAGCTATTCTTACTACACGTATAAATCCCAGTGGGAAAAGGTATTTTATTGATTTTCAGGATATAATGGTTTTTCTCCTCCCTTTAGAGGTTTTTTTGTGTATCCTTTTAGGATTCAAATTTTCTAGCACGTAACACACCACATCATGTCTTAATTTTTGGTACAACACGACACATAACATGCTAAGCACGTGACTTTTTAGGTTGAGATGTGTTTGGCCGGCATGTTTTACACCTCTACCCCAAAGACATGCTATCATATACATGAATGTACAAATAACCGTCAAATTTGTTTTATAGAAGTGGACATTAACAGTAATAGATACAATATCCGACCATTTAGAAATGTATGCTCATTTAAATTTGATACCGTACGGGTTGTTTTGGTTTGCATAAAAGAGTAATGCTAGGAATCAGGATGAGAAATTTTAGCCTAAGCCCACTTCTTAAGTTTTTTTGACATTTAGCTCCCATAATGCAAAGTAATATGTTTCTATGAAGCACAAATAATCTTTCTAATTTCTTATAAAAAAAAGTCTTTTGGGTTTATTTGATGTTAACATAATCTCAAGTGCAGGATGAAATTAAGAGAAAGTGACAACAATCTTGACTAATGTAAAAAGAAGTTTACTGACAAAACTAACTTGTTTTGTTCCGATGGGGTGTTTATGGCACCACCACTTCATCATTAGCAACAAAATTTCTCTTCTCCAAGGATATACATTTATACCTTTTAGCACAAAAAATATAAGCTGCAAGATTAACTAGTGTTATAGCTGCTGTTAGAAAGAAAAACCTGTCTAAATGGCCATCATTTAGATTTGGAGGAATCCATCCTGGTTGCCCGTTTTTCGTCGTTATCTTCATCACTACTGTCAGAAGAATACTGCACAAATAACTTCCCATGGCAGTTGATGACATACTCAATCCGATTCCCAAACCTTTTAAACTATCTGGTGTTTGTGTAGAGAAGAATTCTAGTTGAGCAACGTACATAAACGCTTCTGATACTCCGATTAGTACATATTGTGGTATTTGCCAAAATATGCTAAGTGAACTAAGCTCAGCTGGATCATCTTTCGCGTGCACTAGCCTTTGTTGTTCCACAAAACCAGCCACTACCATAGCTATTATCGCGAAAAACAATCCAAATCCCATTCTTTGCAACTCACTTGGTTCCTTTGGTTTGTTATTTTTTGAAAGTTTTATGAAGTAAGGTAGGATGAATTTGTCATAGAGGATGATGAAAGTTGATATACTTATGATGTCGAAAACTGTCATACTTGCCGGAGGGACACGGAATGTGTTGAGTTTTGTATTCATAGCAGCTCCTTGCTCGACGAAGAGAGAGATCATCTGAATGAATACAACTGAGTAGAAAATGGTACAAAGCCAAATTGGTAACAATCTCAACACACATTTGACCTCTTCTACTTGTGTAACAGTGCAAAGTTGCCATGGGTTTGGAGGATCCCTCTTGTTTGACGTACTCGTGGTTATCATGTCAGACGGTGTAATGATAGCTGCTCGATCAAGAAACCTGTCGAATTGAACTGTCTGTCAATTAACCATATAACCATTGTGGCGTCCTATGCATATGGCGGTACAACAGAGGTAACATTAAGAAAATGCACTTACTTGAAGTCATTAGTATGGTGAATTTTCCTCTCACCAACATTAGTAGTAACTGCATTTCGCTGTTGTTCGTAGAGTCCATCTCCATTTAAAGGAATTTCAAGTTTCATTTTCTTGGTAGCAGCAACTAATACTTGAGCGAATCTAGAAATCGGGTTTCCAGACGGTTTGAAGTGTCTATATCTGCTAGTTCCACTCAAAAACAGTCCAAAGGCAATGAAACCACAACATGTAGATATCCAGAACGCCACAACCCAATTTCCTAGATTTTGAATATAGGCTAGTACTGTTTCAGAAAACATTGATCCAAGATTCAAGGCGACATAAAAATAGCTGAAAAATGAAGTTTTGGATCGTTTTTCATTTGGATCTTCTTCGTCAAATTGATCGGCTCCAAATGTAGCTAAGGAAGGTTCATATGCGCCATTCCCTAAAGCAATCAGGTAAATTGACATGTAGAATGTTGCCATCTCTAAGGTCGAATGTGAGTCACATAGAAAACCTACTTTGCCACAACCATGCGGTTTGATTAGAGAAAAATATGTTGATAATGACAACATTGCTAGACCCTGCAATAAATATAATTCAATGAAAATATTAGTAGAGATAAAAACGTGAAAGATTCTGATTACCTTATGCTTCTTGTCGGATATCAAACGAGGAGGATATGGTTGATGTCATTGTAGTACAGTAGTAAAGTTACTGGGTGATTGATACTGATAAAAAAAAAAATATATGATTACTTACTATTGTAAAAACGAGCTGGAAAATGGCACAAGACAAGTATCTTCCCAAGTAGGAGTCACTTAGAAATGCACCAAATAGAGAGAACAAATTCACTGTTCCCATCCATCTACTGAACGTGTTTGCTGCTTCTGCATTGGTTTGCTTCAATACCCTTGTTGAGAAAAGCACCAAATTTACTTCTACTCCAACAAATGCAAGTGCACCAAGTCCTTGATTCACTGTTTAATAGATATCCCACAAACAGATATTGTTAATTAGTTATATTCAAGGTTTCAGAACAGTTGTCACATGACATCAGTCGACACACCCCAAAAACTTGTCTTTAGGCCTAAAGGGAAAAAAAATTGACATTCGGACTGCTAAGCCTAGGTTTATATGCTGTGTTTTTATTCTAAAAATTGTTTACATTTTTGGCCTTTTATTATTCACTAACACCAAAGTTAGTCATGATCTAGGGTAGCAGATCATGATGCATATCTCTAAACAGATTTGAACCTGCCGAAAGTTGGAATTCAAGTATATCTCTTTGATTTAAGTAACTATTTGTGGAAATACAAACTTTTACAGGAGTTTAAACCTGTTGTTGGTTTCCATTGCAAGGAGAACTAATTCACATGCTGGGAGCGAAAGAGATGTCGCAGTTTCCTGCGCTTGGAAATAAACTACGACATCTCTTCCGCTCCCAGTATGCAATAAAGTTCTGCTTCCAATCGAAATCACCAACAAATTTAAAGTGGTTACTCAGATCAGAGAGACACATTTGAATTCCAAATTTCCACATGTTTAGAGCGTCCACAATGAGACGATCAAAAGGCCGACTAAAGATCAAATGTGATCTTTAGTCCGAAAATGTAAAGCGTAGTGGATCGATCAAATGTAGTGGATAGTCGAAGAAATCGACTGTAGCTGACTAGAAATAGTCATTTTTTCCGACTAAACAGGTTATAGTCAAGCGGGCTCGTAGTGTACCGCTTGATGCTAAGCGGCGTCGTAGTAATTCGTCCAGAGCCAAGCGTTATTCTGGGACAACGCTCAGAAACACGAGCGGTAAACTAGCAGTTCGCCTGATCAAGCGTTATTCTGGGAGTTTATCTGATGAAACGGGGTACTAGGATCACGCCCACACACAAACGTGCTGCTGGAACGCCGCTCAGTTGGAGCGCATTGCTAGCATGCCGCCTACTATCTAACGTGCTGCTAGCACTCCGCCTATACTTAAACTAAATTAAGTACACTAACACTAAGCAAATTAATTAAGCTTATGTCTTATAGTAAGCTAACACTAACATTAACACTAACACTAACACTAACACTAACTCCGCCTATACTTAAGCTTATGTCTTACAGTAAGCTAAATTAAGTACACTAACACTAACACTAAGTAAACTAAGTGGTACTGTAGGAGTCCGTATTCTATCCAATACACTAATTAATACACTAAGCTAAGTAATTAAGGTAACTTAACTAAGCTAAGTAATGGAGCGGTACTCTAGTGCTCCGCTTGGGTTTTGTAGGCGGGGCGTTAGGACACCGCCCGTCCCATTCTATTCACACGTTCTGTTGGCACAAGTGCAACTCCTTCAGGCGTGCTGCTAGCACTTCGCCCCATCAGGCGTGATTCTGGGATACCGCCCGTCTCTCAGGCGTGGTCCTAGGATACCGTCCAATACCAGGCGTTACGTTAGGATCCCGCCCCACATCGAGCGTGACGCTAGGATTCCGTCTCGAGCAAGCGTTATCCTAGGATTTCGCCCGTGTTTTCAAGCGAATTGTTGGAATACCGCCCAACACCAGGCGTATCGCTAGAACAACACCCGACTATACACGATTGTTCTTGGACCGGACTAAAGACTAAATTTTTTAGTCTTTAATGGTTTAGTCCGATCGCATGATTATGGATGCCCTTAAATCTATTACGGATTGTGGTATCATTGTATGCATTCTGATATGCTACCACTCCTACGAGTATCTATGTGTCAGTAAATTTTGAATTTTGTTAAGTATATTTTCATATCATCACCACCTTAATTATCATTTTATTCGCCATTTGCCTCTGCACGTATAGTAAGATCTTTTTACGTACCCCTGATGGCAGCTCCGCCACTGTTCACATAACGGTAACGGGAAATTGTGGTTACATCTATTTACAACAGTGGTTTTCAACACTAGCAACTAGGAAGTTGGGTAAGTGAATGGGCATTATTGCCAGTTCCATCAACCTATTGTTGCATAATGTGATGAAGCCTGCTATAATAATGAGAAACCATAATGGGTGTCATTTTTCCATCATCTAATATCGTGACATTTTCCTATTCCCTACACACATCTAATTAAGCAGCAAGGCAATATCGCCACGAAATTAAGAGCATTCGTGGATTCATTGAATCATTAATCTTTTCTTTTCTTTTCTTTTCTTTTTCTTGAGTCTTTTTTCTTTAATGTCTTCTTTCTTGCATTTTAAATTGTGTCAAATGATAAAAAAGCTTTTAGATTGTCTTTTCTTTATTTATTTTCTACCAAAAACATGATGAATATATTCTCGTGATGGATTCTTGCTGTGGGGTTCAATGTGTTTCTTTCTTCATCTCCTTTCCATATCATATTTATGTCGATTTTCTTTTAAATATCAGCGAGCACACTCAATAGTGTTGTTGGGCATGCCAAGGTTATCGAAAAAAATGTTTCGAATCCATCGGTATAATGTGCATGGCTCCACAGATAAAGTCGTAGAGACCCCAATATATATAAAACCATATAATCAAATTACAGTTTAGAGAGCAAATGTTCATTTATTTATTTTCATATATTTATGTACAAGACATGCGCGTATCACAATATTGCGGTTTATAATTAGAATTTTGGAGCATGAGCTATTATTAGATATAAAAATGGCATGTTCATGCGTAAATGACTTAGATTGAGAATTGCAGGCTAAAATTATAATAACTTGGTAATATAGAGACAGTAAAATCATCAAGAGTTAAATGTGCAGTTTTATTTGCACATCTGTCAAAATAACTGAGAAGATGAAAATAGTCATGATCCATACCTAACAAGAGCATTCCTGATTTCCATCCTCCTGTTCTTCCTCTAAAAGCAGGATTTCCATATCTATCTATTGATCCATCTCTTGTGTAGATGCTGCTGCTGCTATTATCTTGTTTTCCTTCATCATCTGAAGACTGTGCCAATTTATCCTTACTTTTTAATTCATGGATTATTGGAATAGTTTTTTCTATTAAGAAAACACTAACAATAATGTAATAAGACCCAAGGGTCCCAAAGCATGATGCATTAAGCATAGTTAAAGTACTACTTTCACCCAACACATAAACATTGAAATCAAGATATAAAAATGTTAGCAGAACAAACAAGATTTAATGATTATGCAGATCTCTTTTGTTATCTATGATTGATCCTTGACAAACCGATAGTGGACAGAATACAATAAAAACAGAAAAAAAGAAAAAAAAATTTAATAAATCTATATAACTGAATGTCATTGATCAAATAAGATAAAATCGAATTTTAACGCAATATGTTTATCATTCACATGTTTATCATTCACGGTCAATTTAGAGTTATCACGCCAATGGTGGTTTGATGCTATCTTATTCTAAAGTTCGGGCAGAAAATTATTTGTAAACTATGTGTCTGCCAATACAATGTTCTTCCCACCCACTTAGATCACTATAATGTGTTTGACTCCTTTTCTTTAGTTTTTCCTGGCACACTTTATCTTCAATAATTACCTATAACTTGATTCTTGATACCTATAGAAATTTCTTGATCATAATTCTTTTGGCAAATTCATGATACAAAAAAAAAATCACTTAATTCACAAAAATAAAAATGAAAATTGAAATTTCAAGTTTTTGGTGAGTAAAGATTAATATGCATATTCATGCAGTGACACCAAAATACATCAAGTTGCTACCATTTCAGATAAGAGAAAAGGACTAAGAAAACCCATATACGTACCTTGAAGCCATTAACATTGGAGACTAAAGAAGTTTGAGGATTACTACTACTGCAACTGGAATCTTCAGAGGTCTCCATTGGTTGACTCTGCAGGTTAGATACTACCAGGGATAGAGATACAGAGAGATAGAGAGGGATTCAGTACTAGGTCTGTTCTTCTGGTTATATACTCACTGACTAGGGACGTTAACTACAAGAAAATTAAAAGAGAGTCAAAGAAAGAATATGGGGTTGCCTACTTAAGACATATGTAGACAAATGTCTATTAGGAGTGGTGGTATTAAGTACTGCCATAATCCAAAATGAATGAGATATTAAATTCTGTATTGAAAAAGTTTGTTACTGAGAGATTTCATCATTTAAGAGAGAATCATTTAAAGGAAAAAGGGATTTTTGAATATTTGTTCGTTCCTTTTTGCATCCAATACATGGTCTAAGAAACAACACGCACATGTAGGATGCAGCAACAGTCTTTTTTTTAATTTTTGTATATTTTCTTCGTTTTATTATTTTAGTTCTTCTATGTTATTTTTGTGGGTTTTAAAAATGCGTTATACTTTTATTTATACGAGTATTATATAATTTAATTAAATATGAGATGGATATCCGTTAATCTAAGAATATATAATATTTGTATTGGGTTAAGATAAGGATAAATTAGAAAAATAAAAGAAAATTTATAAAAATTAAAAACTTTATTATTTTTTATATATAATTTTGGAACAATTTAAAGTGTTGTGTTTGAAAGTTGTATAAAACTCGAATTCTTGAATTTTTAGTCCCACTAGAGAATATAAACTAATTGAAATCAAGGATTTTAAGATCTTTTTCGGTGTTTTTCACGGCACAAAAAATGCCAACAGACGTCTATTATATAATTCACCCGACCTGATAGTATCTATTTTGGAAGTGTCCAGTGCCAAAATTACTGAATGGGTAAGTCGCCAATCCCTAAAACGGTTTATGTAATGTACTTTATCGGCTGGGTTATAGGCGGACATTTTATCAGAAGTTTCTATTGTATCAATTTACCCCCCTGTGATTCAAATATAATCTTTTTCAGTTTTTTTTTTTTTTAAATATATCATTTTTAGATGAAGAGAAATAAGATCCCTTTTCGTCGATTCCTGATTTCCTTATACTATTTCAGTACAATGTGGATTATTTGAAACTTACAGCCAATACAATGGTGGTTATGAAGTGACTCAAGTCTGTTTAGGCTATTTCGTATGAATTTTAATGTGTCTTCATCTAGGGTTTTTGAAGTTTTGTGTTTTAGTGTTTGTATCGGAAGAAGGGGATGAACTTAATATCAAAGCTCAACAAACAACAAACCAAGGAAATACTAGCCGCAACACAATTGTTTAATTAGAATGGTTATTGTGTTTTGTGCAGAGTTTTCCAGTACTGTTGAAGCATGTACCAGGTAACAATTCCTTGATAGATAATGACCCTTTCAAGGCCAGTGAATTCAGGCCTCTATCTTATAATTCAGGGTTTCTTCGCCGGAGATAAATTATTGATTTTAAGGTATAATTTTTAAGGGTTTTGTTGGATGCTTTCGTTTTATGGTGGTTAGGACATAAAAATAAGCCAGATTCGAAGAAAACAATTTGCAGTCGTGTTTTTAATAAGAATCACAATACTAACTACAATGGATGTTTGTTTGTTTTTTTTTTTTTTTTGTGTGATGTCACATTGATTCATAACTCGGGAGAAGTTTGATACATTAGATTTATATACTTCTCACATTACATTTTGAATAATCTGGCTATACATAATGGATGCAAAGCACCTATCTTTGAATCTTGGCTTTGAATGTCAAGGTGAATTTAAAATTAAATTTCAAAGGCTATACATATAATGTTCCTGTTCTTTTCAGATTCCTGTTGCGGCTTACAAACTCTGAGCAGAATGGCTTGTACATCCATCTTGGTGTCATCAATTCAAATATAAAATTAAATTTCAAAGGTATTTTTTGAGGTACTACTCACTTTAGAGTAAAGAATTTGCGTTGAATAAAAATATTTGTAGAAGAGTGACCCAGTCTGCTTTGTTGGTGGAAATGCTTATTATGTTAAAAATGGTTTGATTATACAGGTACCAAGTTTGTTCACCTGCAAATTTCTTTTGGCGGATATTTTTCATGATTCATACCACCATTTTGATGAGATACTGGTATATATATACAGTGATTATCATTTTTGCCGAATCAATGCATTCCGTATATGTGTGCTCCAACGAGTGTTTATGCGTACATATGGTAGTTTATCTACATCAGGCCGGAAAATTCCTTGAGAGATTATTCAAGGTTGGCGACAGAGCTTCATATATTTTTATTGTTTGAAAATGTTAAGCATATGAAAAAATTTCTAATGCTCTACTGAAATGTTTACTCATATATGTTGCCCTGTTATCATGCTTTTGTGCGGATCTGAATTAAAAGATTTGAACTATAAGCAACAGTTACCTGGGCACATTTGTCTCTCTGTTGTTTTTTGATATTTATATATCTCACTAAACCCAACCCATAAGGTGTTAGGATTAAAAGGGCAAGTTAGAAATAAACTTGGATTTTGACAGCATTACATCTTAATGCGGTGCGTTTGCGAATGTTTCTACTCTTTGTGGTTTTGTGGATTTATTAGCGCTGTTTTTCATGTTAAATATGCGTTCAGCTTTATGGTATTCTTAAGTATGTCGCAAAGGTAAGTACCACCTTTGGAGAATGAAAACGCAATCTTTATGTTATTCATGCAGGCCCATTTGATCAGTGCAAATATCATCTCAACAGTGATGAGTTGGCTACAAAAGAAGAACACTGTTGTTTCTGCCAGGTATTCCAAAGCGCTCTCTTTGGTACCTCATGTTGGAAGAGATTATTGAATGAAAAATAGAACTCCATTGCTACTGCCCATGCTATAATGCTATAATGCTATAATGCAATCTTCTTTTCCTCTATTATTAATATCCATACGTGTAATTACTGAGATAATGTGCGGGTGGCTAAAGCCATGCATTTTTTCAAAGATGAAGCTAAGTAAGCTTAGTTGAAGGTGGATTATGGCAATGGCTTGCTGGGTTTGCTGTCTAGGCCTTGCCTAAACCAGTTGTTTTTAGAAGCGTTATTATTTACTAATCTTTGAGTAGAATTCGAATTTTGATTAGTTAATGAATGTCTACATGGTACTGCTTATATTAATACATTACAGTCTCATATGCAGGCCTTTGATACTCATTTATCATCTCTTGATATACGTTGGATTCCCTAACCACATATGCAGTCTATGTTGCAAACAATTGAGGTGTATCATTCAAAGATGTTGTGAGAAGGAATTCAAACTGCAGGACCAATATATGTGGACACAGCTGAAGATTTGGAACCCTGATTATTTGACTCATGATTATAACCCATTGTGAATGACCCATCATGTGATAACATCTCAGCCTTCAATACATTCTCTTTCATCTTTCAATACATTTTCTCTCACATGTAAAATGTTGCCACATCACTGGGTCATTTACAATAGGTTACAATCATGAGTCAAATAATCAAGATTTACAACGTGTTGCAGATTTTAGATTTTCTTAGGAGCTCTGTCAATTGCGATTTCTTTGTAATACGGTTTCTAAGTCTATGATGACTATATTAGAAATATCATTGAGTAAGATGACATATGTTGTTCATTGAAATATTTGTCTTATACAGTACATATATTTCTCTAACTTGATTCATTTGTGTCTTAATTGAATCAATATTTTCACGGGTTCATATTAATTGCAGTACCATTTATCATAGTTCTTTTTACCTTAAATTCGATCTAGGAAAATAGATACCTAGCTATGCAAAGATGTATCAATCCACGAAAGTTTTCTTTTTAAAAAAAAATCATGGGTATAGAAAATGTATCACCACATGGGGAGCATGGAAACTTACAACACCGAATTTTGTTGTATTCAGAAATTTAAAGAGTTGACCTGTGGTTGATTGTTGACTAAAGTTCTAATTCTAGAACTGGCCCCACTTAAAAGAATATAGACCAATAAGTCTTGTGGGTTTGTAAAATTTTTTTGGTGTTTTATGCCGTGCATGAAATCGGATGGGTGAATAATACACAAACCTATATACCCTAATTTATCGTCTCCACTAATACAAAATTTACTTTAAATTTGTATTCGCCAGTTTCATTTCAACTAATATATTTATCTCCACTAATATCATCATCTACACTAACACAGTTCTATCCTAAATGTACCATCAAATAATCTCAAGCGATGCTTAATCATTAATGCTCATGATTTCAAACAGGAGTCGGATACTTCCAATGTATTAGTTGGGATAGCTTTTCTACAGAGACAGATAACAAAGTTCTACTAACTTCTAGACGGGCCTGGATGATACTACTTATATGAGTTATGGATCTGGACGATCCTATATGTGTTTTGGAGGTTTCATTGTTTGATCCAGTCAAATCAAACATTACTACCTTAATGAGTTATGATCTATTACAAAAGATTACTTACTAAGGCCCATACAATGCATGGGCTAAACACCTAATTCTATCTATCGTCTTTATAATAAGGTGGATGAAGTAATATAATTAAATTTAATTTTAGTAATTACGATGATATCAATTAAGTATCAATTAAGTGTAGTCTAGGAAGCCTCAGTTGTCTCCTAAATATTGTAATTTTGCCAAAGCGACTAAAATAATAAAACAGAGCAGATAGTTTTTCATGAAAAGGCCATGTAATTTGATTTTTGGGATCATATATTTCATGAGTGGATGGATATTCAAAACATACGTTGTAGCTCTAAATCATTCTAGCCTGTCATTGTTTTTTTCTTTTCCGCTCTCCTATATTCTGCCAGACATGACAAGTGGGGGCAATTGTGATACTTATTAATTCGTCGTTAAAGCTTCATTATGTATTATTTTTATGAAAATAATAAAGATATCGCAAGTTAGATTTCACGGTGTGTTCCGAGTGACACAAAAGGGTTGGATCCATCCTAAACCCACTCCTCCTACTAGACCACGGATTGGACAGGAGTCCTACCCTTTTATATCATTTGGGACACGCTACGGGATTCCACCCGTAGTTTGTAGCAGGACTATTATTTTTAAACAAAGATTATTTACTTATTATTGTCCTCATTTAAGTTTAGTTTCTTAAACTTTCACTTTTATTCATTGTTTGTCGCGGCTAGTGCTTCTAACATTTTGGCACAAGATTCACTTATCTGGCTTTAGCGGATTAATTGCTTCAGCTTGAATATCGATTCTCTTTCAGTAATATGGTGGCACGTAGAATTTTACCACGCTATTAAAAATCTTTTTACTTTATAGTTAAGCCCTATAAAAAAGATTATAAAAAATAAAATAAAAATAAAAATAAAAATTTAAAGTACAATTACAGTTTAACCATTATAAAAATATATGGTTAAGGAGTTATTGGTTTTACTTTAAAATGTGTCCAATTTATTTTACTATGTATCTTCTAATTTATAAATGTGTTTACTAAATGTGAGTTCTTTATAAAAATAAGATAATTACTTCTTAAGTTTTAGACGCTCCTTATCCTACAATCTAGATAGGTTTATTTTCTTGAGGCCCCTTTAGAATTCCAACGGCCTCTAAAACTGGGGTTGAACAATGGATGGGGGAATACGGATTTGGTGTCACACGTGTCTAGTCCATATAAATGACGGGTTTGAGATTTCCACCTTCGTCCAGTCCATTATCCGTCAGATTTAATACCCACCGATGGATTTGTGAATTTAAAAAAATAAATAAAAGAAAATAAGTAAATGTGTAACATGTGTAACATGTGTAATGTAACTTAGTTTTAAAACTTAGAATACTAAATTTAAATAACATAACATAACAGGAATATTGTAACGTCTGAGTTACTAAAGTTTAAGTAATTATTTATAGAGAAGAGAATATAAATTTACTACTCACAGCAATATAAATGAAGATTTAATGCGGGAAAGAAAACCCAAAGACAACAAGAAAGGGAATCGCTCAATGGGGAAAATTCACCCGCGTTCAATCCGCCGAGTGACAGATCAAATATCTACCGCTAAAATACGAATTGGATCGAATAAAATCCGCGGATGTGGATGTTTTGCTCGCCCCTAGTCACTAAAACATTAAACGAGAACAATGAATGAAGCATATAAGAGAGCAGCCCTGAAAAACCAACAACATTAAGCCCGCGAATAAAACTTAGAAGCCCATCAAAACTTACACCCCAAGCCCAGTTCATTACACTAGACCAAACTTATCTCACAGAGAAGAACAAGCAGAAGTTGTCCCAGAGCATAGACTGAATACATGAGCCCAAAATAAGCTTCCATTTGAGCGACGTTGAGACTTTCCGGCTAGGTGGATACAACGTCATTACGGAAAATTTTGACTTAAGATGCAAATTTAAAGTGAAAAAGCAAATTTTGGCTACACAAATGCAGTTTTTGGTAGATTTAAGCTTTTTCCACACCACATGAATCTTCCACGAGGATTATTAAATTTCTGAATTAGATTCTTATGCAACTGAAAATTCCCCATCTGATGCATTAGAAGGAAGTTAAAGAACAGACTTGATCATAGTTGCTCTGCCAACTTGCGGTAAGGTTTTTACCCTTCTAGTTTTGCAGCCTTACTTAAAAAAAAAATAAAAAAAAATCATTATATATTGCTGCAAAGGAATTCTGCTTAGAATCTTTAATGGAGCTTTTTAATGGATAGAACAAGAGATGGGTAGAAGGACACCTAGCTAGGGTGGTTTTAAAAAGTTAACAAGCAGCAAAGGAATCCTGCTTACATATTACAGTGTTCCATAGAACTACTACCTAGGTACACTATCTGAAAGTGCCCAACTTATTCAACTGGAACCTGGATATTATTAAGCTGGAACAGTGTTATTCTACAAACTTGATTTCGATTGCTTTCTATCCAGAAGAAGATCATGCATTGGTTTGGATTGATGATAAATCGGGAACTTTTTTCCGTAAGGCTCCATTTACGATCCTTAGCCACAAAATTCTCATTAAAACATAAATTATTTATATTGGAAAATATATTTTTTATCTTATTTTATTAGAAATTAAAAAATATATTCTTTCCGTTTAAAAAAAGAATTACTATCACTTTTTATTTTAACCTAAATATAGACTAAAATTAAAAAATGATAATAACTTTTTTCTTAAAACGGAGGTAGTATTTTTTTATGGTTATAAACAGACTCATAAAAAAACATGCCTAGCATGTTATGTGCTTAAAGCTATAACGGATGCAGCTGTTTTTACCAATTATTTTTGTTTGTTACATCCTTGTCTATCTGTACAAACCATATTCTAATTTAATAATTTGAACTACGAATAAAATCATCATATATCCTTTTTACCAATATGCTACTAAGATGGCAACACCGTGTACCTATATGTTCCAAAACCAGAAAGTACACACGCCTACCTAATATTACATACGTTGTACTACGTTGCTGATCAAATAAAATAAAACATTGTACTACGTTTTAGCACATCCTAGTATATTAACTATCAATAAAGAAGCAACTCGTGTCCACTAATAAACAAAGCAATGATTCTTTTAAGGACCCTCCTGTGAGATAAGATGGATTCTACCAACTTAGGATTAACAGAGGACTATTTTGAGGACTATTTTTAAGACCCATCATTTAAAGAATGTAGGGGGCGGTGTAAGGGGCAGTTTTCGTGTAGTCTTATGGGACGGTCCATAAAAAAATTTTGTAAACAAGGTGCACACCTATATATTACATGGGATACATCAACGAAAATGCTAGTCTTAATAAGAAATTTTCTCTGAAAAATCCCAACCGAAAGAATTGGTTGATCCCTACTTTACCTATTGCTTATCCAGATAATAGAGGGTAGCCCAGATAATAGAGGGTAGCCCAGTCACTGTCGGATCTTCTTTCGGGAATTCTCAAGAAAATGCCCTCATGTCTAGCATTGCTATACGTTTTTTAATTATTTTTTAGTTGGCATAAATTACGTCATAAACTGTCATAAACTATTTGTTGCTAGCATAAAGATTTGTTGCTAGCATAAAGATTTGAATCTCTGATTGGTCTTAATTATGAGAGTCAACCTCTCACCCGGTTAATCCAATTAAGCTAGATAATGGAGTTGGAGGGGTAAAATGTGTTGCGCCAATATATTTATGGCGCGAAATAGCACGTTAAAATTCGAGCGCAGCACAACACATGATCTGACACGACACAACACAACATATTAGCTTAGTGTGTTGTGCCAAACTAATCGGCACAACACAACACACGACACGATAAACATACGATACAACATGTCACGCTAAGAAAGCACACCATTACATCATAAAAACATTACAGAATACGGTGTAATACATCACATTTCATGTATATTTGATAAAAGAGTTTATTCTAGCTCATTTTGATATTTTATTTTCAATATATTGACTTGCTTGTATAATAATGCATATAATATCTAAATATTTAAAAAATATTTTATTTTGAAAAATGAAATAAGTGTGTCGGTACAGCATAACACGGCACATCACGATTATTTTTCTAGCACATCACAACACAGCACGTAATTTAACACAACACGGTATATCACACCTGAATTTCTAACACAGCACAATACGACAAACAACACGCTAAACACGTGATTTCGTGGGCTGGACTATGCTGGGCCGACATGTTTTAAACCTATAAATGGAACCATACACTTGAATCATATTTTATAAGTAGTACACCCACCATTTTACACCATTATGTGGCCTAAATCTAAGCCCCTAGATCCACAGTGGTGAACCTTTTGAACCCAAAGTGGATCTCGGCTGAATAGCCATGGACCGGTTCCTGCATGACACATACTAGGAATTGCTGGTTAATCTAGTTTGGAGAACCCGTTTAATGTCTAATATATCCATCCATTAAACTGTGTTTACTAGCTCGGTGGTCCATTTTTATGTTTTTGTACCAAAAAAATTAGTATAAGGTCCATAACACGCACGAGTCTTATAAGGTGTATTTTCTAGGTTAAATTATTTTTTTCTGTTTTTAATTTCTAGATCTAAGCTCTGGAGGGATTTTTTCTTTCTCTCGATTAAATATCTGTGATAGAGGAAGAGAAGAAAAAAAATCAGGTGATAGCAAAGAAGAAGAAGATTCAATATGGACCGGTGAAGAAAAAGAAGAAAAATATATAGATTCATCGATTTTGGGTTTTCTCTAAATTTTTTAATCTTTTCTTCATTTGGATCTGATATTCGATGTTGAAGACGAAGGTTGTCTATTCAAAACGATATGATTTAGTCGATTAAAGTGATGATTAATCTTCCTTCTATTTCCGGTTAGTTTGATTTTATTTTTTGTTATTTTTATCTTTGATTAAATTGGTTTTGTTAATTTTTCAATGTTATTGTAGGATCGTATAAAAAAATTGGACATTTTATATGATCTTACAATAACCCTATTTTTTTTTTTGTACTTTTTCCTTCGATACATATTTTTCTTTAGTACATATCAATATTTATTGTTGGATCAATATGATTATGGGATCATACTTTTTCCTTCAGTATGTATTTTTCTTCGGTACAAAACAATATGTACTGTGGGATCATACATTTTTTCCTGCAGTACCTTTTTTTCCGGTATGTACTCTGGTATCATGCATTTTTTCCTTCGATACGAATTTTCCTTCAGTACATATCAATATGTACTGTGGGATCATATATTTTTTTCCTGCAGTACCTTTTTTTCCGGTATGTACTGTGGTATCATACATTTTTTCTTTCGGTACGAATTTTCCTTCAATACATATCAATATGTACTGTGTGATCATACATTTTTCCCTTCAGTACCTATTTTCCTTCAGTACATACCAATATGTACTGTGGGATAACACAATTTTCCCTCTGTACATATTTTCCTTCAGTACATGTTAATGTGTACTGTTGGATCAATATGTACTATGAGATCATACTTTTTCCTTCAATATGTACATTTGGATCATCTACTCTTTTTTCTTGTGTAATCTCTTCTTCTATTGTATTTTTTGTGTATTCTATGTACTCTTCAATCTTGTTCTCGCCATCATCCAAATGTAGATTTCTTCATAGTTTTAGATAAAATAGGGTTTTCTTTAAAAAAATTCAATGGAAATCAGTTCGGATTTACGGGTTTGATGATTACTTTTGATCGATTTTTTTTTATCTGTTTGATGATTTCCTTTTTCAGATTTCAGTTTGTTTGATCGGTTTGAAATTTTTGTTTTTCAACTTTTTCTGGGTTCACACGTGAATACTGATAGATAGAAAGTAATTTTCACTTTTCAAATGGATTTTGGATTATTGGATAACTAGTTTATTCTGCTGGATTATAGAATAACTTGTATGCGAATTTTTGAACCAACCAACGAATTATCCTGACACACAAGCGAGATATCTTCTGGGATCACCTTTCGGGGTTTTTCTAATATTTTCGGTTAAACAAAGTAAGATTCAGACCTTTATAGTACATTAAGAGGTAGTACTACTTATTTAGTACTACAAGGTGTAAACAAAGTAGATATAGTAGGTAGAGTACTATAACTTGATATATTCAAGTACAACATGTGTTCCAAAAACGAAAAGTGCACTACGTGCTCTCTAGTCTCTGATGTTTGTTTTTGTTTTTGTTTTGAAGCAGTCTCTACAGTATGTATTCATATTTTAAGATTATTCCATATGTTAGATGGTGTCATATTATGTTAACACCCACAATTCAAGAACTGCCCCCAGAGACCAAGGGGTATATATTATAACGTCTATAGAAACACCCAAACAAAAATCCTACTATTCTCCCACTCAAAAGTTCAGAACAGAGAATACAACTACTGTGTGTGGAAGTTTGTTAGTACGTGTTTGCTTGTCATCAACAATATATAGTTATAAACTCTTTAGATCATATATCAGATCAATGGCGGGAACAACTAAAGAGAATTTATTGGAAAACCATACTGAGAAACATTTTACTGCAGGAGCAATGGTGAGAGATGTGATTATTGGTGTTTCAGATGGTCTTACTGTCCCGTTTGCTCTTGCTGCTGGTCTCTCTGGTGCTAATGTTGGTTCTTCTATTATTGTCACCGCTGGTCTTGCTGAAGTCGCTGCAGGGGCTATATCTATGGGTCTTGGAGGGTAATCATCATGAACATTTTGATTTTTTTGATTTTGATTTTTATTGAGATTTTAAGTATTACGTTATTTTATGCACTTAGGTATCTTGCAGCAAAAAGTGAAGAAGATCATTACTATAGGGAGCTGAAGAGAGAACAAGAGGAGATCATCAGTGTCCCTGATACAGGTCCTTGAAACCAAAATATTACTCGAATTTTATGATCTTTTGTAGTAATTTTTTAGTAACTACTATATGTAAAATAACTCATTGGTTTCCTTCCTCAACGTTTCTTACATAGCCGATGCCACGGTAGTATAGTAGTAAAATCATTGTGTGATGATACCAATGACCTGATTTTGAAACTCGTCAACACTAAATTCTTTATCGATAAAAAAAAAAGTCTCCTTCTACGTACCAAACAAGCTTCCTAAATCCTTATTATCTGTGCCAACTGGGTGAACTCTACTTATGTTATGCTCGTACATCTTTAGCTTCTGCTAAGATCGATATTCTTCCGAGCAACATTATGTTAAGCAACCACGTGTGTCTTGTATTCCAGAGGCTGCTGAGATTGAAGAGATTCTAGCACAGTATGAGCTACAGCCACATGAATATGCACCCCTGGTTAATGCTCTTCGGAATAAACCCCAGGCATGGCTGGATTTTATGATGAAGTAAGTTTATGGTTGGAGAGTGAATTATAAGTTTATGGATTTCAGCATGTAATATATATGATGTTTTTCACTTATGATCCTACAGGTTTGAACTCGGACTAGAGAAGCCTGATCCAAGAAGAGCATTAGAGAGTGCATTTACGATTGCATTCGCTTACGTTTTAGGTGGATTGGTACCCCTTCTTCCTTACATGTTCATCCCGGATGCTATGAAAGCTATGCTAACCTCAGTGGGCGTTACTTTAATTGCATTGCTGTTCTTTGGCTTTGTTAAGGGTCACTTCACCGGAAATCGACCTTTCAGAAGTGCTTTTGAGACAGCTCTAATTGGGACTATTGCCTCTGCCGCAGCTTATGGAATAGCTAAGCTTGTACAAGCCAAATAAGAAAAAAAGAGATCATCCAACCCGCCAAACTAGAATGCTACCGATCCGTTTTCGTTTTCTAGCTTTTTCTTATGTATCCTTTTGAATTCTCCCGTTTGGACAAAGTTTTTCAGTTTCAGTTTCATTTTCAGTTTCTGCTATCAGTTTGTATTTTAATGTTATCTCATATTCTCATATTTTTCTGCATAAAGAGTTATGGTTCTCAAAGAATTAACATACCTTTGGAGCAAGCATCAATTCTAAATTTTCCATGGAATTAGTCCCGAGAGATATCCCGGAAAAGACAACTTTTGCTGGGAGATGTTCTCCCCTGCTAGTCTCCGGCCGTTGGGCTACAGGGTTGTCTTATCCAGAATTTTTGCACGGGATATTCTACTATCAACGTAGAATCACTCTAGAACAAGGGCTTTCTCAGTTATGTGAGATGTCGAATATGTTGGAGGTGTAAGATAATGTAGTGGAAGAAGTTCAGAAGAATGGCATTAGTTAGAGTTCCCGATGGTGGGGGTGTAGCAGGATCGATCAGGACCTTAGCTTTATTGCGAGCCAAAAACCAAAGAGTAACCGGCCAAAAGAATATAGGCCTCCTTCACCACTCCACTAGTGGCTCGGCTTGGTCTCGATCCTTAGCTTCTTCTTCCCTTTTAGCAGCTTCGAGGTTTTCACTTCATCAAGATCTCATTCAACGCTTTCCGATTCCGTCTCCCAGTCAAGGATATTAGGGAATGGAAGCAAGAACAGCAACAGTAGCAACTAACTCTTCTGCCTCGGCTTCAGGGATCGGGAAGGAAACTATCTAGACAATAAAGATAGATTGAACACTTGCCCAAAAGGGCCCGTAGGGTACTCAGTTTCCCAGCGCCAAAGGTTCTGGCACAAGGTCTCTATTGATCTGAGAACATGGGAGATGCTTTGACTGCTCTAATCAACAACATCTCTAGCTAATAGAATTTAAATGAAGAATCAACCCGCTGGTTGTCGATCTTATTAACGATGTGCGGCGATTGAGTAGTAAGTATAAACTATTGAGAAAGGGTTTCGAAATAAAAAAAAGCCCCAGTGGATTAACATCAGGGATCCACACGAGACACCCGTAGAAAGATGTATGTTCTAATAGACCTTGCAATCCATAAAGGAAGCTACGTACGACATATGCGGTTAAATATCCTACTCAAGACTTGAATTCGAGAGGAGCTCATGGTATATGGTGGGTTATAGTCGGTGGAAAATAAAACGATAAGAAAGAGTCTACGTCTACAGCACCATTGTGCAAAGCAGCTTGATGCGAGCATACTACAATAGAGTCCCCGCGCGTATTGAAGAAGGGAAGGCATCTGATTAATACAAACATGACTAGAGCGATGAAAAACTTCGTAGAGACTCTCGTTATACCCTGGGTCAGTATTAGTTCATCTTGTGCAATCCATCGATGCTTCAAGGCACGTTCCTGATTAGAGATTTATTCCCCTGCTTACACTATTGAGGAAGCTGCTGAGGTCGGATATGAATGCGAAAGGAATCTTTTTTTTCGTTTTTACGTAACATACTGAGCAAGAGCATAATTATTCCACTGGGACTGGATTACCTTAGTGAGGCTTTTTATTTGACTATATAAAAACTCAAAAATGAGGGCATCCTTCCAAACTGGGGAGGACAGGCTGCACAGCCTACTATCCCTTTCAAATTGGAGTAGAGAGGAGGTGAAGTAAGGTAAAATCAATAATCTAAAAACACTCCAATTCATCCCTCACTCTATGTTGAGAATTGTACACACCTCCCTTTCCATTGGTCAGTCGACGAAACTCCGGCCTCTGATTGGCTGAAAAACAATTTATCCCCCTTATATTTCCTGGCCGTTGAAATTTTATTTAATCTTCTTTATCCTAGGCTTCACACTAAATGGTAGCGGCCACCCTCTTATGTGTTGGTGGGTCGACGAAACTCTTTGTCCTGATTGGTTGATATTTTGTTTATTATTCTTACACCATGTTTACACATTTTTTTAAAAGTCTGGACCGTCGAATTTGTTTGAAAATTTAGTTAGAAAGTATCCATAATTTGAGTAACTAAATAAAACATTTTTCGTTTATTTTTTTTAATTATAATTATGGGAATAAATAGGTAAAACAAGTAAATATCTAAATTATTTATTTATTTTTTACGGAATAAAAATTGACCTATATAAAAATAAAAATTAACAGGTTGAGGTATGCTATTTAGGAAATATTCTTTTAATATTGTTAGGAATGAGATTAATGGGTAAAAATAAATAAAAAAAGGAATTTAATGAATTAGGTAAGACGATATATTCCCTAGTTAAATTACTATGCTTATTTAACATAAATAGGATTTGATATTTTTTAGTATTTTTAAATATATTCGACACTGCATTCCTGAATTAAAATTCACAAACTTGAACTGTCTATTTTGGTTAGTGTATTTTTAAGCAAATCTAGAAAAACCATACATTCTACTTTAAAAAATAAATCTAAGACACATATATGCAAGGAAATATGTGGATCTTATGGTATAAAATGGAGAGAAAAAAAAGGAATTTAACATAAGTAGAATTAGGCAAGACTACTATATTCCGAATTAAATTAATATGCTTAATTTAACGTAAATAGAATTTGGTATTGTTTTAACATTTTTAGATTTTTTCGATTCTGTATTCCCGAATTAAAATTCACAAAAACTTTTTTCATAAAATTTTGTGGGTACATCAATATATATAAAGCATTAGAATTTTGTGGTTTTGCACGTTGCATTATTTTTCTTCTAGGGATTTTTTTTTCTTGCAAGGCAGGGTCTAATTTATTTTTGTTGATTGTTTTGCATATACCCATCAATTGGAACTAATGTCGGCTATAAGAACTCATAAGTACTGATTTGAGGTGAAACAAGAGGAGAAGTTTGGTTCTTTTGAAACCTCATGGTCCAGATCAGCTCGACCCTGCTGTCAAGGTAATTTTTTATTCATTAGCATATTTTTATCTTTCTGAATTAGTTGTTAGATTCAGGAAACCCTTTCCTCGGGGTTTTCAAAGAGAAGAAGAAAAAGATAAATTAAAGATTTCTAGGGTTTTTCTCTGCAATCACTAAAAATGGTAAGTTTGTGAAATCTCATGAATAATTACATTATAATATGAATTTGTATGAGTTTCTAGGGTTTTGAATTGGATCCTGATTTTTTATTTTGAATTTGAAGGCAGGATCAGTAAAATCAATCTCAAATCCAGTTCTAGCTACTTTGTTTCCAACTTTAGCTGCTCTTATGCTTACAATCGGTCTTATTGTTACTGCTTCATTCTCCATGTAAGTCCTCCTCCATGATCATATGATATTTTTATTAATCTATTTTTAGATTAAAAATAATTGTATATGAAATTATTTCAATCTATTTTCTTTCGCAGATTAGAAGAACGAATGAGTAAGAAGATGGATAATAATAACACCTGAAGAATTCGGGAAAGCAGTATCGAAAATAATAATTGTCTTCTTTGTATTATTTCTATTTTTTCCTCCTCATTTCTTCTTCACTCATCGTTTATATTGTGATCAAATTAATGATGGTTGTTCTAATTATTGTTTATTTCGTTTTATGGAGTTACGATGCTGGCTGGCCGTAAACAATCCTCACTTGGTAAACCTAACCATAACCCTGTTATTTTCTTCTTATTCTCCTCTTCTGATATTTTTTTTTCTCTAAATCAATGAACCTTAACCCTTTTATTTTGATCTAACAAAGGTAAGATTTTTTATTTAAATTCTGTTTTAAGTGAATATCTTTTTCCATAATCTTTCTGCAAGCAAAGTTTTGATACGTGGATTTTCTGTATGCAGTTATGGATTTTACTTTGTTCTTTTTAATATATCTTTCTTGCATATTGGAGGCTTTCATTTGTTGTTTATGAAATTTATATTTATTTCTGTGTTCAGCAATCTAAATTAGTAAATGATTGGTTTCTGTGTTCAGCAATCTAAATCTGTACACTAATTATAACAAAATACTCAGAATAAAATCTTGAAAATAAAATAAAATAAAAATTAATAATAATAAAAATTATCCTAATATAAAATTTAAAAGAAATTAAAAATAACAAACTTATAGTCCCCGGCAGCAGGGCCAAAAACTTGATGGGAATTTAATTGTGTACAGCAAGTGCACGACTGTCGAAAAGATGGTATACAAGCACGGTTTGTCCACAGAGACTAATCAATCGTTATTTATAATTTCTAATTAAATTAAATGCCAATAAAAAATAAGAAAATATTAATTAGAAAATGATGAAAAAGAATTAAATAGAAAAGAAAATATTAGGACTTTAGATTTCACCACTATATTGCATGCTACAAAATTAGAACTATTTATATAATATTTTCTATAAAACTACTCAAGACGATTTAGAATACAATGGACGTCTCAGAAAATATAACGTTTATTCAATTAAATTTCTCAACATACTAACAACTCTTATTACTTAAAAATGTTGGGCTCTAAACAAGAACATAAAAACTTTTTAACCAAGCATAAGGACATATAAAAATAATTGTTATCATGATAATCGAAAATACAGACCAAAAACATTATTATTAAAATAAATTAAAACTCTTTAATACATATCATCGGGCTTCGTACGTAGCTAAAAGAAAAAGAACTAACTGTCCATTACAAACATCAATGAAAACTAAAAGAAAAATTAAAGAAAAATCCTAAACTACTGATGGTGTCGACTTGG
This sequence comes from Papaver californicum, assembly GCA_023531435.1. Taxonomy (NCBI): domain Eukaryota; kingdom Viridiplantae; phylum Streptophyta; class Magnoliopsida; order Ranunculales; family Papaveraceae; genus Papaver; species Papaver californicum. The sequence continues at coordinate 1,542,151 of JAJJMC010014238.1, read as the reverse complement.
CTAGACTACCCCCTCGGATGTTGTATCCGCTTCTATTTACAACACCCATCTTCAATGCCAGCTCACGCTAGTGATCTTCTCATGATATTTTTAAATTGATCTTCATTCAATTCGTATATCATATATTGAATTTGGAATATATAATTTACTTGAGCATGGTAAGTGCATTGGATACAAGTTGGTGTCCTTATTTCCATCACTTTGTTTACCTTTTTTTAGCAGAATACCGTCAATCCATGTAGGGCCCACTTGCAACATTGTTAAGAAAATATTCTAAAGATCTTGTATTTTCCAATTGATAAGGAAATGGTGCTCAAATGTTGCACGAAGCCTTATGTTATGGAACCTCCCATCTTAACAGGCACTAATACAAAGTCGACCCCGCTAGACAATTTTCGTACCAAAACTGATTATTGCTAATGTACCGTGTCAGCCGGCTAACTTAATTTCTCACGAACATCCATGACTTGAGGAGGCTAAAATAGTTGCGGTCGACTTTCGATTTCCGTCTATTTTACGGATAAATTTTGTATTTTAGTCAATCCAGCTTTATTTTTTAAAAACTACAAAACTAAACAAAAATAATTAAATATATATAAAATAAAGAACTAAATAAATGTAAATTAAGATATAAAAATGATGTGTTTACACACTCATTAAATATCCCCAAACCTACATTTTATTAGTCCTCGAGCAAAATTAAAATGAAAAACTAACCTAAAAATGAAATAAAAATCCTAACTCACTTTCGCAGGAATCGCGACTACACTTAGCACGTGTAACAAGCCTTTAAGCCTCTAGGTGGTCTTAGTAGACGAGTTTTGTGTCGTGAGGGTTTACAAGAGGTATCCCACAAAACCTTTACCCCAAACCCTAGCTTCTTGTGAACGATTGAGGGTAGACACTAAAAATGCTATTTAGTTGGCTACAAAATTATTTGGCTATAAGAATCATTACCCTATATGAGTCCAATTTTTGTACACGAGTTTGCACTCAAACGTATTAAAATTCATATATAAGAAAACAAAGCTCTACTCAGATAGTCGTACAATGGACCACGATACTCAAAATCTAACAAACCACATGGATAGATTAAGAAGATGGATATGGAGATAGAAGTGTGCATATGTTGACTAAGGTGAATGGTGTTTCCCATAATATCTGTATGAACATCATGCCAAGATGAACCCTAATGGATTGAGATACGCACCCACTGGTCTGAATCCTAAATCTAGTATCAACTCAGCTGGTATATACAAGGGCCCCAACAGTTTTAAAACCATTCAGAACAATTAAATTGAAGCATTTTAGAAGCGAAATTAATAGTCATGAACTAGCACAAATCGAGAATAATCATGTGAGAGAAATAAATATTAAGAGTACAACAAAAATAATTTCCTCCTCTACCCTAGAAAAATAGTTTAGCTATTCATGGCACAAGAAAGTAGAGAAGAAGACATTTTAGTCATAATCTTATTAAAGAATAACAATAAAGAACTAACCATTTGAGTCGCTGAAATATAAGAATCAATCTACCAAATTAAGAGAGACTTCTGGAGCAGTTGAAAAAGCACAGACTCTTTGTGTACTAACCTCATAAACTGTCGCAGAAACTGTTCCAAAAACTGTCACCGAAGCTATTGAATTTAAAGGAAAGACCACGGAGTTAAAGATAGTTTGGAACACCCTTATGTTCTTCTTCTTCCTCACGACCTGAGTAGCAGAAACACGCAGAGAATTTTTCCTAAGTTAATATTCTTCGAATCTGGCAGCGTCCAGCCTCCTCTATGTCTCCTAGACTCCTCCTATTTATATTAGAACCTCCCCAACTCATCATATCTTCTTAATCCTCAAGAATAATCCGAGAATCAAATCTCGGCAGATTTTGTTTTAATGAAAAATATTCTCGCTGTATGTAAATTCTCGTTCAAGTTGTCTACATGTTATGTTGTTGCCAATTCGAAGATGATGTTTCCATTTACAATAACTCGAGAATAATCTCATAGCAAACCGAGAGATATTCTTTCCATTTTTTTCCGGCAGACTCGTGATCTTTCTTCGACAAATTCGAGTCTCCCAACTTTGTACAACTCTTCTATATTCAGGCAAAAAGATATCTTGTCTTAATACCTTAAAATTCCCTTTTAAATCACGTACAAAATCTTCTCAGATCAAGTAAATAGAGTTCCCTCCAGAATCAATTTCAAATGGAAGAAGATTGGGTGCCTTTAACACTTTTGGGTGCCTTTATCAATTTCTCCTCGGTTGCCTTTATCAATTTGATGAGTGCCTTTGTCACTTTTTCTGGGGTGTTTTTAACACTTTTCTACGAACGTTTATTCTTCCAAAATTACCTAAAGACATACTAATTAAACAATAATATGAGTACAAAAACAGAGAAATAACAATACAAATATGAGAATAATTAAGACAAAAAAATATATCTATCATGATTTTTGAGTATCGCTCTCTTTTAGTGGTAAATGAGGTAGCTTCACCTAAAGATGAATCTAGCTTTTTGAGTATCGCTCTCTTTTAGTGGTAAATGAGGTAGCTTCACGTAAAGATGAATCTAGCTGGGATGCATTTCAAATTTTAGATTAGGCTTGCGCATCTTCTCTTCTCATCGAGAAATAACCTGAGCATCCTATCAAACAAGGCATCTCCAACTGTGTTAAAGGAAGCAAAAAGTTTGCACATTCAACCTCATCCATTTTCAAAGATTGGGACTATTTGATTAAGTCAGCTGTGAATAATGATATCTCATTTCAACAAGCGTAAAAAACGTTTGTTTGTCATATTCACTATATTGTTTTTGTTGGACATAGAGAGATCATTGTTCACAGCTGACTTAATCAAAGTATGTTCTAAATCTCTTTCGTCATTTTTTTTACTTTTTGATTGATGAATTGAATCGTTACCAATTGAAAACTTAGTGCAAAATTTGAAATTTGAGTGAGAATAGTGTCAATAATTTATTTATTTTTACTGTTATATTGTGTGTGCTTCATGAATTTTGATTTCTTTTTGGTTCATTTACATCCTTTTATGTTTCAAATTTGGAGATTTTATGATCTTTTGGTGTTGATTTGAGGTGTTTTTTATAATTAAGGTTTTCAAGCTTTGTGCAGATGATTGGTGTGTAATTTGGAGTCTTTTGTGAATGTTGGTGCAGGAAGGGCAAGTTCATCCTGATAAAAATCCAAATGATCCTCAAGCTGCTGAAAGATTCTAGGTAAATCTGCATACATTATTTATTTTTTCCAGTTCGTTTTGTTTCAATGAGTCACAACATTCTGTTCATACGAGGATGACTAGAAACTAAATATACTTCGGCGAGTTTTCTGGTCTCTTACGATTTAGGGGTGAACTTTGCAACAGGTACTGGGAGAAGCTTATCAGGTTTTGGGTGATCCTGCGCAAGTAGAGGCTTATGATCGGATTGTATGTCTAGGTAGGCCAAAACAATTGAACTTCGATTTTTTTCTAACTGAGTAAAGCTTTCTGGGAGTGACTGGCACCTTTTAGTGTTCTGTTTCTAAGAATTGTAGTGCATCATCGTGATTTTTTATTCATTTTTTAGGTCTGATCGAAAAATTATAATATATTGAACTATTTTTGCCTTATAAGCTGTTATTTTTCGTATCTTTGCTGGGAATCAATGTTGGATCCTATGGCTTGTTGGAATATTTTCTGTATGAAACTATTAGAAGAGAAAATATAAAACTGTAACTTGGTTTTCTTTGATTAACTCAGAGGTTACAGGACTTTTCAGTATACCACTCAATTGTTGGCAACCGCTTCATATAGGAAATATCTTTCCTATCATGGCTAGATTACATTCAATTCTAATAATATTCTAGACAGCTATTTTCCCTAACTTCTGCCTTTATTCTAGTATACAGGGATTTTCTTACGGAAAGGAAATATTGCGTAACTTAAGGAATTATTTCAACACTCCCCCTTAATTCCTTATAGTGACTTTCATCAAGTCCCTGAAGTAGTAATGCTTGTCTTTCGGAAATGCCTTCGTGAAGATGTCCGCCACTTGATCATTCGTGTTACAATACT
>JAJJMC010014238.1:1515960-1533080 GCA_023531435.1 Papaver californicum | reverse complement strand
GAGCCAATAGTAAATGCATATCCCGACGTACTCTTCTTGTCATCAACCCATAAATATGCACTCTCTCTTTTTAAGATTGAAGACGCACTTTGCCCTTCTTTTTGGAAGTGAAATGTTTGAGGATTACATTGGACATGTTTCTGTCGCTTCAATGGCATCCTCTGACCTAGCTGGTGAAAATGATACTGCTGAAAAAAATCAGGACAGAACGGAGGCAAGTATGTAACTGTTATGGTTTGGTTCTTTGCAGCTAGAAAAGGGATTAATCAGCAAGAAATGTAAGTGTTCTTTATATTTTTTTCATTTCTTTTATATTTATAAGTCATTGTCATTATATGATTCAACTTTCAAATTGGCATAAAATAATAACTTTCTGAGCTAAGTCATTGATTCAACTTTCAAATTGACACGTTTTACTTTTGTTGTAGTATAATTTGTTGCCGATTAAGAACTTTAACTAAAATCTCATAAGATTTCTCCTAACTTTTTTCTGCACTCTACTTGGTTGTCTAGCCATATCCGCGAAGCGGCCCTCTCCTAAGGTGGAGGTGGGCATGGAGCTGGAGGTAGTTGTCCTGAGAGCGGAATAGGCGCACACAGTGGTGATGGGGGAGAATTCCTACAAATTAATGACCTTGGATATGCACGTTGATAGGATTTTAATATAATGGTAAAAAGGGTTTGATTCTCAGACTTGTGAAGATTCGATTTCTAGACCTAATTTTTATTGACTAAAAATGAAGAAGATCAAAACAAAGTTTATTTAAAATTGATGGGAAAAACTAGGGTTAAGGATTCCACTATTAACCAATATTTCAAGTGATAAAATCTTACAATTCCTGTATTCAACTTACTCTAAATATTGCCAAAGTTAGGTTTTTGAGAGAATAATTGTAAATCAAAAGTATGAGGCATCAAAAGTTTAAAACTAAGCATGACCCATCAAAAGAAAACACAACTATTTGAGAAAAACCATTTTTTTCCAATTTAATTCAAAGCAGTTATTAATAAAAGAATTGTAAAAAAAATAGATAAAATAGAAGTTATCACTTAATTATTGGAAGAATAGCTTCCTCCGTCGCCCCAGTGATGGTGATTAGCTCATTGTAGTGGAAACACCCTCAAAAATATATTTCATAGCTAAAAAAGTGTTTACAATGATGAAATAAAGGTAACACAGAAAAACAGACACGCTTATAAGGGTTACAGAGAAGTATTCTCTGTGTTCCAGAAGAAGGAAAAGGAAAAGAACAGTCTTGAATTGCTTCGGAAATAGGACTGCTTCAGCGGCTGCGTCAGCGACAGTATCAGCGACACTTTTGGAACGCCTTATGTCTTCACCTTCTTCTTCACCAGCAGAACTCGTTTCTTCTTGGAATTTTTCCCGGTGCTTCTTCCCCCTTTTTCTTTGCTTCTCTTTAGTATTTATAGGCTTAGTTAACCCTAGGAACCCTTCCTAAGTTGATAAGGACGCAAATAATCATCCAAAACAAACTCCAATTGCGTGTAAATCCTAATAAGGATACAACTCCTTTTTCCGACCAGATGCACTTCTGCCAGCCATTTTTTCCGGCTAAAACTCTTTGTTGACGTGTGTTATGTTATTTTTTGAGTGCTGAATCACTTTGAGATAGAAAGAACACGTTTTAAATCCCTTAAAACTCGGTTGCAAATCACACAGAAGTTTTCTCACGTAAACAATTATTTTCCTGCCATTTTCGGTTTCAAATACGAAAGAGGGGGTGCCCCCAATCCAACTTGTGGGTGCCTTTATCAACTTTGCTGGGTGTCTTGAGTAATTTTTCCGGGTGCCTTTCACACATGTACATTTCAATTTTAGGGTATTAACTGATCCATTTTTCTGTATTTTGTACATCGCAGACTCGCAGTGCATATGGAAAACTAGAATTGATCCATCTGAGGTAATATCCATGCCGCTAAGTTTATTATTTAGGGTAAACAATTAAGAATGTTACAAATATAGTTTTGGTAACTTAGGATTGAGATAATGGTAAGCCACTAATGTACAACAGTGGTTAATAATTCAAACACTGAACTTAGGATCACATCTTATGTTTTCTTTTTTGTTCCTTGATTTTTATACTTTTCATCATTTTAATTACACTTTATCATTCTGATCATATGTTCCATGCCAATCATGAGATGGCCGTCATTTTTCTTTACATAGTTTACTTTCTAACGGAAAAACCATGTTAATGAAAACCATATGGCAGATTAATCTTTCAAATGAAATGCTTCTTAGACATTAAATTAGACATGGAGTGATTAAAAACAAATATCGGATACATAATCGAGTCACTTATTATAAATTTAGGTTCATGCTTTGTGTAGTTTCGTCAGGAAACTACACCTATTCTAAGTTGCATAATGAGCAACTCGGTTCATTGTTATTTAGTAAGAAGTTGTGGACTTCCAAACTTTGAATGTGACAATTGATACTGATGGTGGTTCTAAGTAAATTATGTTGTAATGACCTTATAGGTTAGATTAAAGTAACGAGGCTTTATTTTTTTTCCATAACAGAATGGATAGTGAGACGCATAACTGATTAGTTATGTCATCTTACTATTGCTATTAACTTTAAGAGCATTTTCACCCGTACTAGATCTGTCTCTAGAGGTTTTAAGGCTGTAAGAATGAAAGTGGTTGCTGACTTGTTGTACCATCACTTACAGTGCAATCCAACCATTGTACATCATCCGATGAGGTGATATAACTCTTTGTTCGACCTGCCACCTGAAATTTGGTGCTTTCCATGTTTTTAAGGATCTTTTCTCTTCGTTATCTTTGTTTTGAACTTCTTTCAGTTCCGTTGTTTCATATTTCGGAAATAAACAAAACTTTACCTATTGAACCATGGTATATTGGTATACAGGAGGCTTTATTATGAACGGCTATTGGCGTGGCTCATATGTACTTGGAATACATAAAGCAATAGGGTTGTTTATGAATTAATTTAGGAGGAACTATAATGTGATTGTAAGAGTTAAAACTCATGTGTGTGTGCCCCTTATCCTAATGTACTGTGTTTTTAGTCTTTTCTATAATGGTCTTATGTAACTCGTGTAATGGTCTTACACGTGTGAAGTGGTCTGTGGTCCTTTGTGGTCCTTGTCTGTCTTTACTATAAATGTCCTGTAATAGTTATGTGAGAACTAACAATTCATTACCATCATAATACACTTTATTTGCTCACAGATATTCTTTCATGGTATTAGAGAATGTTAGGGATATTCTTTTTGTTTTGATAAAATTTCATCGAAAATTTCATATTTCGCATTCAATCCATTGATTAAATCATTGCAAATCTCTGGTTCTTTGTAGAATTTTATCGACATTTCATCTACTCAGCTACCTTTCTTGATTTTCTTTATCATGATATCAATCTACATTGCATCTACTTCGGAAACTTGCAATTTCAGAAGCTATTTTTCTCATAAATATCATTTTTCTTGTTCAGGATTGCTTAGAAATTTATGATTTGTAAATTTCTGGATATCACAATGCCTCCAAAAACAGCAAATCTCAATAATACAGCTTCTGCTCCTGCTACTGATGAAGATCAAGATCAAGATCAGTATAACTTTTGACTTCCTTTTACTAGTATCACAAATTTTATCTCACTAAAACTTGATTCTTCAAATTATCTTCTCTGGAAAGATCAATTTGAATCAATCCTGATCTCAGTAGATCTGTTTGGATATGTTGATGATAGAATTCAGGAACCTCTTCGTTCTATAGTGGTTGGTGGAAATCCAACACTGAATCCATCTTGGACTTATTGGTGCAAGGTAGATCGATTTGTGACAAGCTGCCTTAAAGTTACATTTACACAAGTTGTATCAGGTGATGTTCTTGGTTTAACTTCTGCTTATGAGATCTCGAATTTTCTTGAAACCACTTTTACAACTCAGTTTAATGCAAGAAAGTCTTTGCTACGTAATCAATTGCAATCCATCAGAAGAGGAAATCAATCTATTGAGGATTATCTTCAACATATCAAGACTATAACTGACAACTTAGCTGTTATTAATGAACATGTGAGTAATTCAGATATCATCATGTATGTCTTGAATGGTCTTGGTCGAGAATATAATAATTTTTTTATTGTTGCTCAAACATGAGAAGCACCTTTTACATTTCCTAAGATAAAGGCAAGATTGATAATCACCAACAATAGCTCAAAGATCAAGATTCTGATATGAAGGGAATTCTTGATCCACAAAATGCATCTATTATGTTTAGCAAGAATGTTCATTCTGGTGGTGGTAATGGACATAAGAAGATTAACAAGAATTTTTCTCATAATAATCATTTCAAGAATCAACCTGGTGGTTTCAAGAAAAGCACTAATGTCCAAGGATCTTCTAGTAATGGTACTAGAGGTGGTTCTGGTAGTGGCACAGTGGATTGGTCTCAAGTGGAATATAAGATCTGTAGGAGATTTGGTCATTCTATTATAGATATACGCCTGACAAAAATTCCATAAGCTCGGTTCAAAAGGATTTTGCTGGGATAGAATTGAACTCAGATGCAATGGAGACTGCTACTTCTTTACCTGTTACTACTAGCTGGATCCCGGACTCAGGTGCCACAAACCATATGACAAATGATCCAGCTGTTCTAACCAATACTTCTACTTACAATGGTTCTTCATCTGTCATGAAGGGTAATGGTAAGCTTTTATCCATTTCTCATATTGTTGATTCAGTAGTTTCAACACCAATAAGGATTTTAAGCTCTTTAATGTGTTTTATATTCCTAATCTTAAAGCAAACTTAATATCCATAGCAAAGTTTACAAAAGATAATTCTTGCTTCTTTGAATTACATGATTGGGGATATGTTATTAAAGATATGTTGACCAAACAGGTTCTAGCTAGAGGTTCTCTCTGCAACAACTTATATCCAATCAAGTCCATAATCTCACCACCTTAATCTGCTTTCATACATCCATTGTTGCTTCATCACCAATCTGGCACAATAGGCTTGGCCATCCTGTTGCTGCTGTTATTCATAAGCTTCAAGCATATTAGTTAATAAAGCTCACTTCAAGAGCTACTAAGTCTGTTTGTTCTTCTTTCCAATTAGGCAAAAGTAAGAAATTACCTTTTCGTTTGTCAAATAGAGTCAGTACTGCTCCTTTGGAGCTTGTTGATTGTGATGTATGGTGCCCTTCCCATGTGTCTTCTCTTCTAGGTTTCAAGTATTACATTTTTTTTACTGATGATTTCAGTAGATTTTGTTGGATTTATCCAATGAAATTAAAAACTGACTCTCTTGTAGCTTTTCATCATTTTAAACAAATCAATGAAAATCTGTTGGCCACCAAAATCATCTCTTTACAGTGTGATAATGCTTATGAACTTGTCAAAGGTACATTTAAACTTTTCTTGGATCAATGTGGAATTTCATTAAGATTGTCTTGTCATCATACCTCTCAGCAGAATGGCTTAGTTAAGAGGAAACATAGGCACATAACTGAAGTTGGTCTCACCTTACTTTTCCAGGCTAGTATGCCTAAATACTTTTGGTATGATGTTTTTCACATTGCCATATTTCTTATAAACAGACTACCAACAAAATTATTGAATTTCTATTCACCTTTTGAGATTTTATTTCACAAGTATCCTGACTATTCCCTTCTCAAGGTCTTTAGCTCTCAAAGCTATCCTTATTTGGGTGTTTATAGAGCAGACAAGTTAAGTCCCAAATCTCCTTGTGCACCTTTATAGGTTACAGTGATTTACGTAGGGGGTATAGGTGCTATGAAAATAGCACAGAAAAAGTCTATATTTCTAGACATGTCATTTTTTATGAGTGTCTGATTCATTATGCTTTATCACCTTCTATAGTGGCTAGTATCAATTCTCATCCCTCTTCTATTTTTGACATCTTTATTTCTGCTACTAATGTGCCTTCAAATTCATCTACTCTGTCTCTAATTCCTTCCACATCAATGATTACTAGATCCAAGGTTGGTACTAGTAAACCTAAGTCTTTTCCAGATTTTGTAACTAATCATACTGTTCAACACCCTCTTCCAGTTGTTTTTACTTCCTTGCTTACTCATGTGGAACCAAAGTCATATAAAACTGCTTGCAAGATACCAGTTTGGTCAAAGGATATGGATCTGGAATATAAGGCACTCATGGATAATGGAACTTGGGATACATTTCAATATGAAGAAGGAATAAATGTACTTAGTTGCAAGTGGGTTTTTAAATTGAAGTTAAACTGTGATGGGTCAGTTGAAAGGCATAAAGCCAGATTAGTGTCTAAGGTATATGATCAGTTAGATGGGGTGGATTACTCAGAGACCTTTAGTCCATTTGTTAAGGCACCAACCATCAAAACAGTTTTAACTATTGCAACTTCAAGAGGATGGCAGATTAGACAGCTTGATGTTTCTAATGCTTTTTTGCATGGACATCTAAATGAATGTGTTTTTATGGAATAAGCTGAGGGATACAAGGTGCCAGGGAAAGAGAATTATGTGTGCAAGTTCAAGAAATCACTTTATGTATTGAAACAGGCACCAAGAGCCTGGTTTCATAGATTTAGTAATTTCTTGCTACAATATGGTTTTAAGCAGTCCAAATGTTGTCATTCTCTTTTTCATTTCACATCATCTGATGGAATGTTATTTCTTCTACTTTATGTAAATGATATCATTCTTACAGGTACTTCATCATCTATAATCTCTCATCTCACATCCTCTCTCAAGTCAGAATTTGCTATGAAGGATTTTGGCGACCTTCATTATTTTTTGGGTATTGAGCTCACTAGACAATGTTATTAACCCAAAATAAGTACAATTTGGATTTGTTAATCAAAGTTAACATGGTAGACTGCAAACCATGTGCTACACCTGTTCCAAAAGATGCAAGATGCTCTCTTTATCTGGTGAGTTGCTCAAGGATCCTATTTTATACAGAAGTCTTGTAGGGGGTTTGCAATACTTGACAATGAAATGACCAGAAATAGCTTTTGTTGTTAGCTATGTTTCGCAGTTTATGCATCATCCCACTGTGGATCATCTTCAGTTAGTTAAAAGAATCTTAAGGTTTTTAAAAGGTAAAATGGAATCTGGCATTACTCTTGGTTCTTCTGATGTATCATGTCTCACAGCCTACTCTGACTCAGATTGGGCAGGCTGTCCTGACAAAAGAAGAATTACATCTAGGTATTATATTTTTCTTGGCTCTTCTCTTATTTCTTGGCTGTCAAAGAAGCAGTCTACAGTTTCTAGGAGTTCAGCTGAAGCAGAGTATAAGGCCTTGGCTAATACAGCTTCTGAACTTCTTTGGCTTTCATATTTGCTTACAGAGAATTGGATTTCTCTTCATCAACCTATTACTCTACTATGTTACAATAAGAGTGCTGCCAGTTTAGCTTGTAATCCTGTCTTTCATGCTAGAACAAAGCATGTGAAGATTGATTACCACTTTATTAGGGATCTTATTGTGTCTAATTTTTTGGTCATTAAATTTGTTCCTTCTTTAAGTCAGCTGGCAGATATTTTTACAAAAGGATTGACCTCCGATTTGTTTGTTACTTTGGTGTCCAAGCTCATGTTCTTTCATAACATTGTGCTTGAGGGGGAGTGTAAGAGTTAAAACTCATGCGTGTGTGCCCCTTATCCTAATGTATCGTGTTCTTAGTCTTTTCTGTAATGGTCTTGTGTAACTCGTGCAATGGTCTTACACGTGTGAAGTGGTCTGTGGTCCTCTGTGGTCCTTGTCTGTCTTTACTATAAATGTCATGTAATAGTTCTGTGAGAACTAACAATTCATTACCATCATAGTACACTTTATCTGCTCACTGATATTCTTTCAGTGATTCTATGCCGTAATTGTGCGATAAATTCATGATTTTAAAACCGTTGAAACTTTATGTTATACCTTCATTATGCAGTAGGCCTATGCATTGGGAATTTTTCATATTGTATTACTTATTATGTCTTTACTCTATAGATTCGATACATTAACCGTTGTAGAACCTGTTTCTTATGTTTGATGCTTGATAGTTTGAAACAAACGAAACCTGCACACAAGGTCTGCCATTATGCACTATTTTGTGCACATCTTTTACTCAAATTTTTATTAGTTCATGCTTGATACACTCAAATTTTACTCAAAGTGTTTGTAAGATGCGGTAACACTCAGATCTATCACTTTTTAAAGATGTGGTAGTTGATTGCGACAAGTCTTACAATAGCGAGTGCAGTGGTGTTCTGTTTCATTTACGCTAATTTCTTGATGGATTTATGTTTTTGCAGTTAAAAAAATGTCTGGACCATTGATGGTTATACCGACGTACCAGCATACGAGAAAGAATTTACCAAGTGCTGTTGTAACTCAACATGTGAGTGAGAATATATGTGGTAGTGATGCGGCATTCCAGCTATACTCAAGGTGAATACTTGAGAAATATTCTTTGTGGATACAACATATATATTGCGACGAGGAAGTACGACCTTTTATGAATGCCAACATATTTGTTGCTTATTTATCAGGGGAGCTTCGGTGTACCATGTTCAACGCCTTTGGACCATGTTGTGTTGATTGTGGGGTATGAGTCTGAAGATGGGGTTGATTAGTGGATCTTGAAAACCTCACGGGGAATAAATTGGGAACTGAACGGTTACATCACATGATACTTAAATGGTCCAATTAAAGTAGGTGTTTGTGGTATAAACATGTTAGATTCATACCCAACTAAGACGAGCCCTAATCCACCTGGCCCTCCTATAACCCTCCCAGTCCAACTACCAAGTGTGTGGAAGAGGAATGCCGAGGTTGCGACCAGATCTTTCTGGGAGTATGCCGTTAAAGACCGTAAGCTTTGCTGCCTGCAAGATTATCCAATCTGTAATTCGGAAACAAACCAATGTTTAAAGGTTTGTATTGCATTATCTTCATCTTAATTTGATCAACTAGACTAAAAACAAACAAAAACAAAAAAAAACAAAAAAAATTATTTTTTGTCCTGCTTTTTAAGTGTTTATTGTTGGAGAAATTCCTGTAACAATGAACAAACCAAACAGAAGCTTGAAGATAGTTAAGGGTTAGAAGAAACAACAACAGACTTCAGACAAACACACACACATGAAGATGGAGTCGCATGTTCAACAGACTGCCCTTAACTCGATATTTGTCGGGTACACCTCTAGAAAGAGTGTTGTTATACCACTAGTGAGGACAAATCGAATCCAGGATAAAACCACCTGATACCAACCCAGCTAGCAAAAACTCGTTGGCCCGTTGCGAACTTAACAGTAGAATAAGAAAGAAAAATAAAACTACGTGCGCAAACAAAGCGAGAAGAGGGGAAAAGTCGTCAGGATAGTAGCTGCGACTGGGGTAAGGAAAAATGAAATTTTTCTTTTTCTTTTATAGGCAAATTTGAGAGAAGAGAATTAAATTGTATTTATGAAAAATCTTTTTATTTAATTCCCATAAATTCCCATAAATAATAAAACGGTTTTTAATATTTATTATAGGAATTTAAAATAAAAAACCATTAAGTCTTGATAGGCACACGCTGCGCACACGTCGAGCTCACGCCGGGCACTCGTCGGGCACATGCCAGCTCACGCAAAAACACACGCATGCATACGCAAGATCCGCAAGTCAGCGGCCCGCGTGCTTCGGTGCGAAGCACCGCACATGTGTGAGTTTGCCCACTAGTCCATTCCCTTAGTCCATATCCAATACACAAGTTCTTTCCCTTAGGTGCAACCTTTATGGTAATATGGATAGACTTCATCCTTGGTTTGTCCAATGTGGGACTAACCAAGGGTTCCTCATTCACTAAGAAGTGAAAAGAGGATTTGTTATTTCCACCCCCAATATAGGCTAGTGACCCTTTGGTCCCATCAAGATAAATTAGGTAACAAAACAATTTTTGGTAATAAATCACTTTTTAATTCTAACAATCCCCCGCATGAATGAAAAAAGCGATAAATCAGAAAACCGGAAAACGAGAAATACCTCTTAAGCAGTAGGTGTCCATATGGAATTGAACCTTTGCTTAGTGAGAAGTACCGGAACTACTTGATGGACAGTGAACGCGATGTCTTGAACTGCCATCGTTTGGTGTAATTCATCAATAGCTCCTTACGCGAGATATCTTTCAAGAGTGTTGTTAATTTCGCGCCTTTGTGTCCGTTTTGGCCCTGGACATATCCCGTTTCTCAGAATGCTCTAGAGAATCAGCTCAGTTCTCATAGGAAGCGACCCACTTCCTCATTCAGATAGGTGAGTTCTATCAAGAGTGTTAACTGCTACACCTCATTTCAATCTTACATTGAAACTATAGAACTCATTAAGACTTTACTATAAGTCATCCTCACATGCAGTCACACTATCACGTCTACACCATAGGGAAGAGACAGAGAAAATAATTCTCTGATAGTGTTTAATTTTTACCTGCCACAAATTAATTGTCTCATTCAAAACCTTTATCTTGGGATCTCCAGTCAACAAGGTTGAGTATCCTTCATGGCAAGTTTTAATTGATGAGCTTAAGTCCCATCCCCCTCGATGCATTACTAACTATCTCCTTGGAAAAGCCTTTCGTCAAAGGGTCCGCGATATTCTCCTTAGACCTCACAAAGTCAACATAAATAACGTCATTCGAGATTAGTTGTTTTAGAGAATTGTGTCTTCTCCGAATATGAATGGATTTTCCATTATAATTGTTATTTTTAGCATTAGCTATTGCAACTTGACAATCGCAGTGTATAGATATAGCTGGTATAGGCCTATGCCAGAGAGGAGTGTCTTCTAAAAAGCATCTTAGCCAAGCGGCTTCCTCTCCTGCTTTATCTAACGCAATAAACTCGGATTCCATAGTGGACCTAGCGATACAGGTCTGATTGGAACTCTTCCAAGACACTGATCCACATCTTAGAGTGAAAACGTATCCACTCGTAGATTTAGACTCCTCTGAGCCTACTATCCAGTTTGCATTACAATGTCCTTCAAGGACTGCAGGGTATCTCTTATAACTCAAACAAAGTTTTCGATACCTTAACACTCTAAAAAGTGCATCCCAATGCTCCTATCAAACTGGTTATATTTTCTAAGTACAGATTCAATGTAATGAGATTGACTAAGACTATATCTATTAGACTCTCTTCTAATTTTCATCCCTAAGATTACATCTGAGGGGCCTAAGTCTTTCATGTCAAGGTCTCATTCAACATGTTCTTAGTGGAATAAATTACATATATGGTTGTATCCAGTATAAGCATATCATCAACATACAAGCATACAATCACACAGGCATCATTGACAATTTTAGTGTAAACGCACTTGTCAGATTCCTTTATTTTAAAATCCACTAGAGAACATTACATGATCAAATTTTTCATGCTCTAAAAGAATTTTTCTATTCTAAATCTTTTGCCTCTTCTAGGCTCAACTTCATCTTCATATAGAAGTATTGTCTGACAAGTAGAAAGGACATCTAGGGGATCAATACATATCATGCGAGATTCAGATTTCAAAGGAAAATAATTTTTCCAATGAACATAACATCCCTAGATTCCATATTGGTATTCAGACCAATTTCTAAAATATCAGAACTCACAACCCTAACCTTATGTAGTGTGTTCAGGATATCCTATGAAGACACAATCAACAGTTTTGGGGTCATATCTATGTCCTCTTAGGTGGAGGGATAGAAACCTTAGTCAAGCACCCCCATATTTTTGAAGTGTGCAAAATAGGGTTGTCTGCCTTTCTATAATTCATTTGGAGATATATCTGATCCTTTAATAAGTACTTTGTTCAGGACATGGCAAGCTGAGAGGACGGCCTCCCCCCACAAGTTCGCAGGTAGTCCTGAACTAATTCATGGTTTTATCATCTCCTTAAGTGATTATAATTTCGCCTCTAGTTTGAACTGAGTTCAAGTCAACTAGGTCTGAGGAATTAATTCCAAGGGTTTAGAATTTTTCCTGAACATTTTTCTTATAAGACATTTTAGCATATTTTAATTTATGCATATTTAACCATTATGTTTACTTTCCAAATTAAATTAGGGAATGCAGCCTATGCTCGCCAAATTAATCATTGAAAAACATGACCAAGTCGGTCATGTCAAACATTCAATAACACACAACCATAAAAGGAATCAATTTTATTTATTTAAATTGAGGTTATATTTAATTTGTAAAAAAACCTCTGTCTTATGTCTCTTTTCTACATAGTCTTTACACTAAGTTACACTATTTTTCCTAGATTCATGAAAACCCTTATCATCTAATATACTACAAGATACAAGAATTTTACAGATGTCCGGAACATGAAAAATTTCTTCAATGTGAGAGATTTGCCAAAAATGAGCTTCAGCCCAACTTTACCTTTTTCCGCAACCTGTGTTGCGGACGAGTTACCCATATAGAGCTTTTCTCCTTCCCCTACCTTCTGATAGGAGGTGAACACATCTTTGTTTCCGCGGACATGCTTGGTAGCACAAGAGTCTACCAACCAGTCTCTCACATTGGTTACCAGATTGACTTCATACATTGTACCAAAAATTTTGTTCTTGTTGTTTTTCATAACAATTAGCATTATTTTATTTTATTTCTCTATAAATAAAATCCTTACGATTTTTATAAAATATTACCTAATTATAATATGAATATGATTTATTTATAATCAATTAATCAACATCCTACGCATGCTCCATGTAAAATCATATTAGTGCATGATAACTACGTTTTATTATGCGTATAATAATTGTCTTGATTTTATGCATTAAATTTAGTGCATAAATTATAGTGTACAATTACGTTTCATCAAACGTGACCTACGGTTGTTAATTTTGAGTGTATTAACCGTTTTAATAATTTCAAGACATCATGCGTACGATTCATATATTAAAAAATATATTATGATTATAATTAATATCATACCTGTATATTTTGATTATCGTTGCTACCGCCATTTGAGCAATAAAAGTTTCCCTTTTAGCCATAGACTCTCCATCAAATCCCTGCCGAAGAATGCAATTTCCCCAGACCCATATCATCAGCTAGAATGCACCCAAAACCACCAGAAGCAGATAACCCAGATTCATACTCAGACATGATTTGTCGGATATATATAGAGGTTCATCTTAGTAGGTCTAGGAATAAATTACAATCCCAAAAACCCAATTGAAAGTCCATATTCAAAATAAAATCTGACTCTTGACCTGGTCAACTGAATTGACCGAGTCAACTCCAGATTTTCCCTTGCACGCTTATAAAGATGAGCTTCTTTAAAGGTTAATTTCAACATCCGTTGATGGGAAATTAATATCCTTAAAAGAACATTTGTAACGGCATGAGACCACGAGGCAATAACACAGGTGTACATTTAGCAAGAATTGACGGTTCCTTCTTGAAGATGTGTCATTCTTCATCTTCACTATTTCTTGCCAAAGATCATCACCAACCCCTTCATCCACATCAACAGCAGCAAGTGAAAGCAGCTGCAGCAGCGGTGGTGGCTTATCCGGGCTTATCTCAATGACATTGTCGGGTTTAGACCGCTTCACAGTAGTAACCTTCTTCTGAACTACAAAAACAAGTTTCCCTTGGACAGTATTACCAACTCCACGAGCAGCAACTAAATTTCCAATATTTCCGAGATGTCTTCTCCTGTTACTTCCTCCATATGCAATGATCCTCTGCTTGGTTGTTAAAGATTGCTCCTGAACCCTGGTCCAGCGACCGTCACCTATGATCACCATCGAATCACCAATATAGACAGTTACACAATCTGTTCTTCTACCTAACTTAAAGATGTGTTTTCCTCCCATCATTAAGCATTAAGAAATGCAATCAACTAAGGAAATGTTGCCAAACATTTCTTCTTAATTCACGCCCACCTCATTTTTTGTATCAAACTTTCAGTGTTCGTCGACCATTAACAGATCATAAAGATCTTCGAATTGCCTCCTGATACACTAAGATGAGTAAGAAACAATCAGTTCATGTAGTCAAATCATAAGTAGCAACATCACTGAATAAATTTCCAACAACATCAGCACTAGAAACAACAAGACGATTCTTAGACCGATCGACTACAATTCCCATAGATGCGTTTCCTGATAATTCGGATTCTTCGATTACTGTTTGATGATCATTTTCTGATACAACAAATTTACCTATACCACCTTCCATATACGATACAAGAAATCGACGCCTGAGATCATCCCATTTACTACACTCTCTTAACCATCCATTAGATTTATATTCGTACACGTGTGTTAGCAATTTTGATCTTTCTAATGATACGAAGAATCCTAAAAGAATGGATGATATCAAAAGGAGCAGTAGTAGTCATCTTGATGAGCACAAAAATGCCATTTAATTCACAATCCATATCCCAAGAAGAACTCAAATCAATATCCATTGAAACAGAATAACTAAAAATATCGAGTTAAAAATGTTGGAGAAATTCCTGTAACAATGAACAGACCAAACAGAAGCTTGAAGATAGTTAAGGGTTAGAAGAAACAACAGCAGACTTCAGACAAACACACACACATGAAGATGGAGTCGCCTGTTCAACAGACTGCTCTTACCTCGATATTTGTCGGGTACACCTCTAGAAAGAGTGTTGCTATACCACTAGTGAGGACAAATCGAATCCAGGATAAAACCACCTGATACCAACCCAGCTAGCAAAAACTCGTTGGCCCGTTGCGAACTTAATAGTAGAATAAGAAAGAAAAATAAAACTACGTGCGCAAACAAAGCGAGAAGAGGGGAAAAGTCGTCAGGATAGTAGCTGCGACTGGAGTAAGGAAAAATGAAATTTTTCTTTTTCTTTTATAGGCAAATTTGAGAGAAGAGAATTAAATTGTATTTATGAAAAATATTTTTATTTAATTCCCATAAATTCCCATAAATAATAAAACGGTTTTTAATATTTATTATAGGAATTTAAAATAAAAAACCATTAAGTCTTGATTGGCACACGCTGCGCACACGTCGAGCTCACGCCGGGCACTCGTCGGGCACATGCCAGCTCACGCAAAAACACACGCACGCATACGCAAGATCCGCAAGTCAGCGGCCCGCGTGCTTCGGTGCGAAGCACCGCACATGTGTGAGTTTGCCCACTAGCCCATTCCCTTAGTCCATATCCAATACACAAGTTCTTTCCCTTAGGTGCAACCTTTATGGTATTATGGATAGACTTCATCCTTGGTTTGTCCAATGTGGGACTAACCAATAGTTCCTCATTCACTAAGAAGTGAAAAGTGGATTTGTTATTTCCACCCCCAATATAGGCTAGTGACCCTTTGGTCCCATCAAGATAAATTAGGTAACAAAATAATTTTTGGTAATAAATCACTTTTTAATTCTAACATTTATATGCATCATTTTGTTGTATAACCACAAAGAGAAGGTTGTGCCGTTTGGTACACAAGAAGCACAAGCAACTGAGAATTTAATGTCGATGAAAGGGCTTGAAAAGATAGGCACTTCAGGAAATTTCTTTAAGCGAGACCAGCGGAAAGACAGTAAACTCAACTATAGGCTGCACAAAACCGACCCAACCCGCCAACCCGACCCGGACCCGCCTAAAATAACCCGACTCGCACCCGGCCCGCCGATGAACGGGTTGGGTGCGGGTGATTTTTCTTAAACCCGACTTCTGGCGGGTCGAGTGCGGGTGATAGCACCTCTCACCCGACCCGACCCACCCACCCGCCCAAGTTTTAACAAAACAGAGAAATAGAATCGAATCAAAACAGAAACAAAACTTCATCTTCTTCAGTTCTTCTCTTCTCTATACTCTGGTTCCATTCTTCTTCTTTTCTTACAGAGAAGTAGAGCACAGTCATACCACCACCACCACCACCTTGAACCCAAGTTCCCCAACTGCATTATCAGTTCATCACCACCATCAGACATCGGTTCAATCTCTTACAGGTAAGTACTGTTTCTTTTTTCCCTAATTGAAATTAATGTGTTCATTACATGATTTAGTAGCAATTGAAATTTGGGTTTTATTAGTTTTGATTGTTTCTAAATCTGTGATAGGGTTTTACTAGTTTTGATTGAGTGTTTATAAATCAATTTTAGAACTAGGGTTCTTCAAGTTAAAATTTGGGGATTTTTCATTAGTGTATTAAATTGATGATGTTGATAACGAGATTATCATTAGTGTTCCCTGTTAATTAGTATTCCCTGTTATATTGCACAACTTAACTTAATATTAGTGTTCCCTGTTCATTGGTGTTCCCTATTCCTCGTAGCATTTAGTTTTGTAAATTTGGGTTTTCATGCTTCATTGACTACATTCCAGTATTCATAGGCTCTGGTTGTGTTTGGTGGAGCTGCTAGGTAGTTTGGGTAATTGGTAATCATTTTATGTACACACTGTGTGTTCTATTGCACTTGTTATCTCTGGCTTCTTAGGGTAAATTTGGTTGCAACAATTAACGTTGATCATGTGAACTGTTTTAGAAAGGAATCTATTTCTTATTATGGCTAAATTTTAGTTGCACATTTGTATTTGACTTGCTATTTCTTTTGTATCTCTATCTATTGTTCTCATCTATCTATATCTGTGTGGAGCAATTCTTGTACTCCACCATGATTGTTGCCTTGTTGGCCAATTAGTGCATCAGTTGTAAGCAAGCCCCACTGACAAATGCAGCATTAGTCATATGATCCTCTGATTTTTCACTTTCTTATTCATCGTTTTATTAGTTATCCAAATGTGAGTTTTTTTTATATATTTCAGTATTTATAGTACTGTTTCGTACATGAATATTCTGTTATGCCTTTTGAGTGACGAAATATTCAAACTCCCGGTTTTCTGCCAACATTTGATCACCTAACACTTGTACTTTTGTGACACAGAACTGCAAGATATCCTCCCTGGAATCATCAACCAATTGGGTATGTTTAGCCACATCTCTATGGCATTTCTTTCATATGTTCTTATTTGCTTATGAGTTTAAGTTGGGACAGTTTAAGCTTTTGCATAGGTGTCTCGGGATCTTGTCTGAAGATGGTCTTAATTTGTTCATTTGAATGGTGTGATAGAGGCATGTTTCTGAAATTGTGTAGAGGTGCCCTGG